>PVJX010011043.1:0-54812 GCA_004027295.1 Dolichotis patagonum | reverse complement strand
GTCTCAGCAACACCAGCTAATGAAAGGCAGTACTGTGGATTATCCAGCTAGTTTTCCTCATTGTTGAAGTTCAGGTTATTTTTCCAACAAATAATTACATATTAGTTGTTTCTTTAGTCTTGCTGTGTAGTCTAGGCTGGCCATGAATTCATGGTAATCCTTAGCCTCCTGAGTGCTGGGACTACAGCCATATGCCATCGTGCCCAGCTCAGATGTTTTTGAAGATAACATTTCTTGTGCCTGTGTGCAAGGCTTTTGTTAAAAACAAAAAAAAAACCTGTTTTTAGAAGTACTATTGACAGGTTACTGAACATTTTTGTATAAATCTGTTGCCAGTGTTGATTGGGTGCTTCTTTTGTACCAAGCACAATTTTCCTCATTTTACAGTTGAAGAAACTGAGGCCTAGGGGGACTAAAACTTTGTCCCAAATCATGCAGCCAATAAATTATGCAATCCAGAGCAGTCTGAATCTAGAGAATGAGGTCTTAGTTGCATCACATGAAGCATGGTTCTATTTATGCATGTTTTGAGGTTGTCGTATTTATTTTCAGATCACCTGTTTGATCCTGCTCTTTGCAGTACAGAAATCCTTAATTTTAAAAAGTTGAGATAAGGCAAATATTTATCAAATGAGTCTTCACTGGAATACTTTTGCTCCTTCTTCCTTCCTTCCTTCCTTCTTTCCTTCCTTCCTTCCTTTTGATTTTTCCTCCCTGAGACAGAGATTTGCTATGTAGTTTAGGCTGGTCCTGAATTCACTGTGTAGCCCAAGCTAGCCTTGAATTCACAGCAGTCCTCCTTCCTCCGCCTCCCAAGTTCTGGGATCACAGGCATGTGCCACCATGCCTGGCCTGAAATACTTTCAGAAATGCACCATCAAGGCAACCCATTCAGGACCACTCCTGTCTCTCAGGAGCTGTTCCTGTTCCCCATTTCCCCATCCCTATTTCCCATTTCTTTTCTCCAATTAGTTTTTCCTGTCCTAAAAAAAAAAAAAGAAAAAAAATACACCATCAAAAATCTAACGTCAGCAAAGGTAAACTTACACTCAAAAAATATTTTGCTCTTAGGGACATCGTTTTGATGGTATATTGGAGCAGGTTCATTTTTTATATAGTGTCAGTATTGCTCAGTAGTAAAGTTCCTCTTGGCCTTAAACACTAAGTTTTGCCCAGGTAGCATATGCAGAGGTGGGGTAGCTCTCTAGCTGGGTAAGTTCTAGGCCTGCTGCCGATCTCCTGAATCAAGGGTCAGAATCCAGGGTGAGGTTGACAGATTCTAACTCAAATTTGGGTCTAAAAAAAGGGGGGTTTTGGTTATAGTCTCAATTGATAAGGGGCATACAAAATGTACTTTCAATATCTCAGATACCCAGATCACATTGATAACCTCACAATCAGCAAGTTTGCAAAGAAAACCCCAAACAGTTGGCTTACATATTGTTGATTGTATGAATCTCATAAATATTTTCTCAACTTTTCTAAGGCTTCTAAAGTAAGTAATACCCTGCCTTATCTCAGGCTGCTCAAGGCAGCTCGAGCAAGGTTCCACCATCCCTTGATTTTAGGCCCTGACTTCCAGAACTGCAAAGACAACAAATTTCTGTTAGCATAAGTCATTTGAGTTTGTGATAGTTTGTTACAGCAGCCATAGAAACAAATACAGCATTCACTTCCTTTTTCGATAAGCCAACGTTTATGGGGAATATGAAGAAATAGGATATGTAGATTTTGGAATGTGGGGAATGCTTTGTAGCAAGGCATGGCAGTCCTAGAGGAGGGCAGGAGTTAAGACACAGTGATACTCATCCAAGTAGAAAATCAGGAGGCACTGAGGGTGGAGAGGGCTGGGGATGTGGCCCAGTGATAGAGTGCTTGCCTGGCATGCATGAGGCCAGATTCAGTCTCCAGTACTGCCCCCCACCAAAACAACAACAACAAAAGCCGAAAGACAGAAACAGAAATGGTGACATAGCAAGCATTTTTGATGTGACTCATGATGTAGATCAAGAGAAGGAAGAAGAATGAGCCCGAGTGGTTTCTCAGTTTCTCTGAGGAAATTGAAGAAGTATACCATTGAGTAAAAGAAAGAACCATGGAAGGGTGAGAGAAAAAGCAGGTAAGTGTTTGAACTGTTGAGTTTGCTGTGCCTGTGCAGCTGTCCACCTGGTTGGTCTGTAAGTCTGAGGCTTTGAAGAATAACTTGGACCACAGTGGTCAGCCTGAGATTGAAACGCTGTCCCCTGAGAGCTGAACAAGTTATGGCAGCAAGAATAGTGCTGATGGCAGAAACTGACAGGAGGAACAAAAGTCAGTACACCTGCAGGGGAATGGGCAGAAGAAATGCAAGGAGAAAGAAAGAGGAGGAAGGTAACCGGAGGATAATGATAGTTCAGAGACAAGGAAGAACAGAGCTTCAAGATTGAGTAATATCAGACACTGTGGAGAGGCTTTGTTAGGATCAGACCTGAAGGACATTTACCATTGTTATTTAAAAAGGAAGGGGAGCATTTTGAGACTTTGGGATCACCTCAGTGGCATTGTGAGACCAGATGTCTGAAGGCAGCGAGCTAAGTATAAGTGGAGGTTGTAGTCAGGAGCTAGGCACCAGCACTTTTGGTCTCTGTCAACTTGTGAGACACTCGGACATCTTATTTGAGTGGAGATTCTGAATCAGTAGGTCTGGGCGGATCCCCAGATCATCCATTTCCAGCAGTCTCCTAATCAGGGAGTGCTGCAATGCCGAGGGTGACCTAGACTTGCCTTTATCCAGGTTGTACACCTAGGTACCCCAGAGCACTGTAGCAAACTCACAAGGGTGCTGTAGGATGTTTTGAAGTTTCAAGGGCAATATACCAACACTTGTTAAAGGTTACAACATTTGATCACTGTGTTCCTTCCAGTGCTGTCATCTGTCTGTGAAGCTGAATTTTCAGTACTTCGTCTGACAGAAAGTTTTTCCCACCTGAAAATCACTGTGCAACAGGAAACGAGGCTATTGTGTTCAGTATTTTTCCAAGGTTTGGAAAGTTGAGCAGTATCCAGAAGGCACTAAATTGTAAGGGCTTAAAAACTAAGTGATTAGGCCTCAATTTGTTAATGAAAGTAACTATTATATATTCCTTCTGGTTTGAGAGTACCATGGAAGAACTGTAGAGACACCTAAGATGCTATGAGCCACGGAGATTTAGAACTGTGGACAGCTTCTTCACAGAATCCTGTCTGTGGAAGTAAGCAGGGCGGGAAAGATTGAGTGGTAGCTGAGAGTGAAGAAGAGGAGAGTTGATTTTAAAATAGACATCCAGTATGTATTATGGAAGAAGGCCACCCATGGAGAAGTTAATGTGGAAGACAGAGGAAGTAACAGTATGGATTTAAAAGAGTATGGTCTGGGAAGAGATGAGACTAGATGTGATCAAGAACCTGCTGTTCTAAATACTGCCCTCAGACTAGTGGTATTGTTTTATTGGGAAAAAAGCAAACCTTGAGTTAGCTACAGGTTTTCTGAATTTGAATATGTATTTTTAACAGTGTCTCTGAGTGATTCATATGCATATACTATTCCAGTGGCCTTGTGAGAGGCAAGATTAGCCTTCCCTAGGAGAACAGCTCTTTTTACCTGGTGCAGCACTCTACTGGGTATCTCCTATTCCAGCCATTTGGCTGAGGGAGTTGGGTGGTGAAGGTTGTGGGTTTGGCCACAGCAGGAAACCTAGGGGTAAGAAGATGAGGAAGTTTCATCTGGTCATCTTCACTAAGGTAGATTGAACACATCTCCATCTAGTGAATTAGAAAGTTGAGTCAGCCAGGCATGGTTGTGGACTACCCCAAAATGGGGGAAAAAAAAAAAGCTGGGAATGTAGCTCAGTGGAAGGTCTTATGTTAAACTACCAGTTAACCAGGTGGGGGGGGGAGTAGGTAAGTTGGGGCTAAAATCTTGGCTGGGAGAGGTGAGTCATAGAGGTTTTGAAATAGTCATTTTGAGGAATATCAACAAATCTGATGAGGAACATGGAAATTGCCAAGAAGTTCTGAAGATTACACTGAGGTTAGGGACAACTTTTAGTTTTGTCACTTTTTCCAGTGGTGCTGAGTAGCTTGGGTGGGGGAGTTGCAAAGATTGGATTCATCTAAAATTGTGAGTTTGCAGGATGAGGTTAAGGAGTAAAAATGTTAGCAATTATCTGTCTTGGATATGGAAACAGAGCCAAAGGTGGGCAAGATAAGGAGGATGGGCACCCTCGTGGGGGCTCATGAAAGGCTCCCTGCCCTTGCTTTTATGTGCCAGAGCAGGAAAATTTCTTTCCTGTCCAGCTGTACATAGTGAACAGCAACTATACATAGAATTACTTAGATAACAGGGATGAAGTTTCAGTCTGGGATGACTCTTAAGATTCTAGAGTAAGAGACTTCAGGGCATGTGTATAATATATTACCTGGGAATTGGCTTCCACCAGATGTTCTTTGAAAGGACCTCTGGTATATTCTGAGTCATTGGCTCAGATTTAGGACTATGATTATGGTAATGGTTATGCTTAGTAGCTCTTCTAAGCCGTCAGATACCAGATCTTCTCACATGGAAATGGCTGAAACAAAACAGAAGGTCCTGCAAAGGGGTATGTGCAAACCATAACATTCACCAGTAAAGTGCATTCCTAATTCCAGCTAGTAGAGGTTTAGATCTACCAACAGACTCAGACAAAATTACAACCAAAAGTTTTTCCTTTCTCTGCTGGCTACAGTCTGGTGTGCCCTGCTCGTGCAGCAGCACTTTGGCCACGGTGGCTTCAGGGGTGCATTCTGGAAACAGAAGAAAGTGAGCGTCTTTTCCCAGGGCTTCCACAGAAATCCTGAGTTGATGCCATTGCTCGGATGGGCTTGGCCAAGTGCTCTTCTTCTTTTTTTCTTTTCCTTCTTTTTTCCTTTTTTTGGGGGAGGGTACAGGGGATTGGACCCAGGGCATTCTCACTGACCTACATCCCTAGTCTCCCCACTTTTTACAACATTTTTAAGACAGAGTCTCACTAAGTTGCTAAGTCTGCCCAGGCTGTGCTTGAATTTGTGATCTGCCTGCTGCAGCCTCTCAGAGTGTTGTTATCACAGGGTTTACCACCGTGTCCAGCTTACATGACGCATTTTGCTGAACATGTGCTTAGCTGCAGAGATGTATAAATACGAAAGGCCGTGTAGAGAAGAGACCTAGGACAGGACCAGAGATCCCAGTAGTCCTGGACTCTCAGGCTGGCTGACTTCTCAACTGTGTGGCCATTCCAAGCCCCTTGTCCTTCAGTGTAGTGGGAGGGTGTGATTGTAGACTGTGAAGATTCAGTGAGATCATATAGATTACAGTTGCCAAAGTGCCGGCACTCTGAAGACATTGTGGTACTTGACAAGGAAGAAGGAAATTAGATTTGCTTCTGCAAAAAGGTACATTTATTTATTTATTATTTATTTTTGAGACAGGGTCTTGCTGTGTAGCCCAGGCTGGCCTTGAACTTACAGCGATCCTCCTGCTTTAGCCTTCCAAGTGCTGGGATTATAAGTGTGCGCCACCACATCTGGCTTCCTGTGCTTCTTATTTGGTCACTCCCTGTAGAGTGAGTGGTGATTTCCTAGTTTTTCAAGTGAGGAAACAGTTTCAGGGACTCCTCTGTGGTCCTTTGTGGTTGGACCCAGCTGGTGTTAGTGTCACTGGGCATTGTGCTCAGCACTCACCCATGCTAATATGTCAGCTTTGCAGGTGGCAAACCATCTCTGTTTTCACTGTGTAGGTCTGGGGTTGGGCACAGAGCGTTAGGTCACTTGTGAAAGTGACGTGGCGCCTGGAAATGGCACAGTCAGGGATCACATGCAGAGAACCTGGCTCCTGAGTCCCTGTGGTTACTGTCTGTGTTCCTCCTTTTCCTTTGCAATCCTTTCAGTGACAGGGAAAGCAGTTTTGCAAATTGGAAAACATACATGCGACATGGTGTTCCGTGTAGCTGACATGGTCCCCGCACACCCAGAGAGCACAGTCCTCGGACTGTGTCTTCCCTTGCCCAGCCTGCTGCTTTGGCCCTGACTGCTCCTTGCTCCCACCACTGGAGCGACTCTTGTTTTTTAAGCATTTGACTCCAGTTTGTCAGCATTGTTCTTCCCATGTATCCCCAGAAACGGATGCAGGCTCCAGGTTTTTACAGAACCTGGTAGAATGAGTGAGTCCCTTCCTATTGCAGTAGCTTTTAGCATAGCAGCTGTTTTAATTCATGGCCCACCAAAGTCCCCTGGGTCTATTATTCCTCTCTTAGAGATGGCTGTTCTGTCATACTGCCTTATTGCTGGTCTGTAGTTGGCTCTGTAAAATGAGAATAATGCTGCCTGCCAAGGATTGTAAAGATTTAAATGAGAGAATGGATGTAACATCCCTAACACAGTGACCTACACATAGTAGTATCTCAATAAATGGTGATTGTTGCTTGTGACCTTTGTATGCTTGGTTCTTGCCACTTTAAAAGTAGGGTTTACTTTAGTTGCATTGGTGTTCATGGTGCTGATTTTAGTTCAGGTCAGAGTCTCCTTTTTTTGTGATACTGGTTGGCTTTGTGAGAGGTATACATGCCACTACTCAGAAAAGTTAAATTGGTCAATTCCTTCATTTGCACAATTTTAAATCGCTGAGAAAATTGAGGTTACTATGCAGCAGTACAGCTGTGCAAATAGGAAAGAGTCTGTGCTGTGACTTCCCCTTCCCCAAGCTCTGCATGTTCATCCTGAGAACCTCCACAGCTCTCCTGTGGCCCCTAGTGTCCTCCACAATCTGTGCCCTACCCTCACCTACCGGGCTCCCTTCCACCCTGTGGTCAGCCTGGTGCCCTTCTCTGTGCCACACTGCCCCCACACACACACACTGCCCCCACACACACACACTGCCATTGCTTTCACCTGGAGCACCCCTTTCTCCAGCTGTCAGATGTGCTCACACGTCTTCCCTGTCTTCTGCAGGTCCACCTGAAATCTCTAATCCCCAGCACCGCGTTCCTTTTCCTATTCCCCCTGCCAGCACACAATGCATTACACTGTGCGTGGCCTTCGCTGCCTTGCCCCTCCTCCTGCTGGGATATGTGTCCCTGGAGGGAGTTAACTCTTCTTCCTGTCATCCCGTGTCCTTTTGGTGCCTAACATGTGGTAGGTGCTCAGTCAGTGTTGCGTGAATGACCGTGTGGGGATATTTTTAAGGTTTATGTTTTTAGAGCAAATATTTCCTCTCTCACCATACCAGGCCCTATCTGCCTTATGTTCTGTCACTCTAGACGACCCTGTGCTTTCCATTTCCACTGCCTTTTACTCTGACTCTCATCTCTTGCTACTGTGTCTGTAACCTCTTCTTCCAAGTCATCTTCCATCCTCAGTAAGTAGCCTGGAATAATGTTTATGAACCGAGATACTATTTTATCACGATGCCCAGCCCTTTATTATTGGCCCTCATCATTCAGCATGGAGTGCTCCTTTGAAAGTATAGGATCCCAGGCCTCATCACCTACGCACAAATTCATCATTTCTAGTGGAGGGGCTAGGGGTCATTGTTTTGGGGAAGCAGCCCAGGTGATTCATTCTGTGCACATCTTGCCAGTTCTGGCCTGCAAGGTAACAGTGCTCAGCAACTCTGTGATCACTTCCCCAGCTGCCTGCCTGCTGGCCTGCTCTGCCCTGTCCCCACCACACATCTGCTATGGCGCTTCCTATTTGGATCTTTTCCTCGAGTGTCCATTTATGCAAATACTGTGTTCCCTCTAGGTCGTGGAATTTTCCCCTCTGCTTGCAGACTTCTGTTTTTCTCCTTTCGAGGTCCTGCTCACTTGTTACTGTCTCTATCTCAAGTCTTCTGCAACTTAGTCATCTCTTTGTATCTGGGCACTCAGTGCCCTCTTGTGGTGTCTGTCACCCTGAGTCGTATGCTTTCCTTAGCTGTGCTGTTTGTGATCTGCCTGAGACTATGTATGGTTACCATGTTGGGCTCTTTGCCAGGCACCTGCTAACATTGGAGGCTACAGGTAGCCTATCATCAAATTTTAGTTCTCTTAGCTGTGAATATGTTTTTAAATAATTCACTTCAAAAAGTAAAATTTTAAAAACAACAGTTCACAGGTTCATCTTCTTATAAAGCCTTCTAATGCTTGAAATAAACACCTTCAGATTCCAAAGAGGTATAGCAAGCCTCTTCCTTCCTTTTATTCTCAGAGGGAAAAACACATTTATGGTGTTTCCTATCTTAAGAACATCCTTGAGCATGTATATTTTCACATCAGAAAGGAAGAAAGGTAGTATTCAGTTGTTTTGCTTATGTTGAATAGGTTTTCCCCATGGGAAGTCGAAGTATTTAAACTTGGGGTCTCTTTGAGATGGCAGATTAGAAGCATGGCCTCTGAGTTACATGTGGAAATTGTGTTGTCTCCTTTTCAGGCTTTCTAGTTTGCTGGGGTTTATTGCTATTCATTTTCATCCTTTTACAACTGAAATTGAAGACTGCCACCTTTCTTGCTTCTGGCACTGGTGAGTTCATTGAGTGGAAGGTTAAATGCAGGCTGCGTGACACACACGTCTCCTTTTCTCTCCTCCTCACTAATCTTCAGTGTCCTGAGCCCCCATGCAGAAGAGAGAGAGCTCTAGGCCAGGCCCGCCTGGTGCTGGCCACCCTGTTAGTTGCATGGTGCTGGAACACAGTACCTCATGGCATCTGGAAGCAGAAAGCTGGGAGGAGGTGAAGTGTGGCCCTGCTTCCTCCAGCCAGCCTCCGCCTCCTAGCAGCACTTTCAGCTGTGACCTCAGCAGCTCACTGATGGGTGTAGCATCCCATGGTCCAGTCACCTTCCAAGGTGAACACATGAGGCTTCTGAGGGACATTCCAAGCCTAAACTGTAACACTGGCCTTACAAACATGTATAGATGCAGGTAACTGAGCTGTGTCAGCATGCAGCCGGCATGGTGGTCCATGCCTGTAATCCCAGCAGTCAGGAAGCTGAGACAAGAAGATCATTCAGGGCTCAAGGCCAACTACCAGTGAGATCCTATCTCAAAAAAAGAAAGAAAAGGAGGTGGGGACTATAGCTCAGTGGTACAGTACCTGCTTGACAAGTGCAAGATTGTAAGTTCAGTTTCCTGTACTGAAAAAAAAAAATGCAATTTAATGAATTTTATTAAATGAATTTTTTAAACTTTGAAAATGTAAAACTTTTATTGCGTCCTTTAAAAAAAAAATCTCACTTGGAAATCCACCGTACCAGCATCCACGCTTCCATTCTGTTCTGGGGTACCTGGGCTCCTCTTGGCCATTCTCGAATGCCCTTCCTGCTGACACATGCAGTCAGCATTGCTCCTTTTCATTTCATCCAGGGCTGGCTTGTGGTTAATGGTTGCTACCTCATCACTTATTTATAGAGTTAGCCTCATGCTTCTTTCTCTCTGCCTCCCACCCGCCGATGAGCTGCTGTGGTCTTCTGCCTTAGTCCTCCCTCCCAGAAGTCTAGCTGCGGCTGATTACATGATTACCTGGGCTGTGAACCAGATTCCCAGCATCCACCTGCCCAGTCCTTGAGACACTCTTTAGCCTTTCTGGCCTTCATTTCTTTAACAATTAGGCGAAGGTGAGAATAATGGTGTTTACTTCACCAGGTGTGTCAGGTGAGTTGTTACATAGGAATCATGAGAAAAGTGCTTAGCAAATAGTAAACACCCAATAAATGTCAGTGGTGAGTGATACTCAGGTTATTGCTGTTGTTAGCTTTCATTCATAGAGAATAGGAACTGCTCTTTCTAAAGCATCAATCAGATGTGTTTCCCATCTTGGCTTAGCACCTCCAGCCACCTAGTTTAGCTTTCTTCTCTCTGGACTCACAGCCCTGCTTACTTGGCCCAGCCTCCCTTGCCAATCCTTGTCTTCCATGATGCCCAGCTGCAGCAGGTACCATCCCTAAGTGGCACCTCTGTCCCTCCTTGGGTGTGGCCTGCTTGCTCAGATGGCAGCACCTTGGCACTGACTTCAGCCCTAATGGTGTCGTAGAGTATTATGCTGCCGTTGTCTGTAACCTTATTCAGTTTTCTTTCATAGCTCATGAAAAGATACTTCCTGCTACTGAACATTGTGGTATGTGTGTTTATTTGAACCACATTTTGTAATAAGTGAAAGCAAGTGGCTTGGTCTCTTTTCACCATTTTCACCCATGCCCCTACCTGTACATAGTAAGTCTCAAGACAGATTTGCTAAGTGGGTAGATGGAAGGGATGGGGTGAACTGGAGAAGGGTTTCCCTTTCTTCTCAGCACCAGCTTGCTGGGATCGGGTCATCAGAAGAGCCACTGTACCTTCTGAGGTGAGATGGATGTAGGGAGAAGTTCGAGTCTGGGGTTTTTCCTCTCCTCCTTAACTTGCCATGCCTTTCCTAGGTCACAGCACCTGAGTTAACTCTGACGTTAAATTGGTGGCCCCTCGTGGTTTTCATCCAAGCCCTGCTCTGTGCATGTTTCTTTGGCAGCTGATGCTGGAATCACTTGGGGTCATCATTTATGGAACAGTGTTATACTACTCCCTGGCTGCCATCTCCTGGCCTTGCCATACCCCAGTGTTAGAAGAAGCAGCAGCCTGTTAGACTATCTTGAGTTAGAAAAAAATACATACTGGAAGGTCACCAAGAAGTCTGTTCTTATAAAAAGCAAGTCAGGGTGCCTAAGGCAACTAGATTCTTTTCTTTTTAGGGATACAAGTATAAACTGGGTATGGAGTACACACCTAGAATTTTAGCACTGTGGGAGACTTAGGTAAGAGGACTGAAAGTTTGAGCCTAGCCCAAGCAACTTAGTGAGGCTCTGTATCAAGGAAAAAGGCTGAGGTTGTAGCTTAGTATGCAGGTCCTGAGTTCAATCCCTAGTACCGCAAAGGAAAAAAGATTGAAAGTTTAAAATGCTTCCTAGCACCTGAGATGGAACCACAGAGTCACTGTTTTTCTGATCAGTTGAATGTGAACTTTAAAATGTAGCATTAGTCATTTATCTTAATATGTAATGGAAAATAATTTAATGTATGATAGATTTATGTGGATTCGTTGACTTTAATACATGGAGAAGCAAAGGATTTCAAGAATAACTAGCAATGTTGAACATCTTTGTCATCATTTTCTTCCCTGGGAGGTTTCATTTTTGTTTCTGTTTTGGAGACAGGGTCTTGTTATGTGTCTCAGGCTGTCCTTGAACTCTCTATGTAACCTGGACTGGCCTCAGTAATGATCCCCCTGCTTCAGCCTCTCACGTGCTGGGTTTATAGGTTTGGGAATGTTTTAAAATCAGCCCTGCCATTTCAGTTGATCACGAAGCACACAAACCTACATGATGTGACTTTGTGCTTTGAATTGGGGTTCCCTCACCCTTTCCATGCTTAATACCAGCAGTCTTTTGAACCCTGTCTTACAGGTTGACCAAAAGCATGTTTCCCCACCCCAATTTAAAGAGGGGTTCACACATTTGTAATCCTCGCACTCAGGAGGCTGAGAAAGGATTGCTGAGAGTTTGAAGCCAGCCTGCACTACAGAATAAGCTCCTGTGTCAAAAAAGGGGGTTGGGGATTGTCGCATACTCATTGTTTAGTCTTTTTTAAAAAATCACAAACAGTAAATGAGTTGATACTTGGAGCTATCCATCTGAATTATGCTGATCCTCACTAGGGGTAGAGCTCAGTGGTAGAGCCCTTGGATAGCATGATAACTCTGGGTTCCATCCCCTGCACTGCAGGTAAGCTAATGAATGGTGTTCATCCTCACTGATGACTTTCAAAAGGCATCAGGTGGTGTCTGGGGCTGCCCAACTCTCCGGCATGGGACGTTGATGTCCTGAGCAGGAAGAGAAATTCTCGTTGGAGCAGGATAGAAACTATCCTGACCTTGACCTTCAGAGAATGTGAAGATCCAGTGATCCTGTGATCCCAACCTTTGCTATTTCAAGATAGTTGGCTTGTGGCCACCCAGGGTCCACAGCTGTGCTGCTTCCTCTGTCACTGCTCAGCTGAAGTCCAGGCCCTGAGCTGTGCCACACCGTCCTGCTTCCTTGTACATGTCAGCACAGACTAGCTTTCCAGCTTCCCACCTGCCGTGTGATTCTGTTAGAAGAGTGTGAGCAGCGAGTAAGTCAGAATAGCCAATGTCCATAGCTGTTTCTTATACACTGCTGTTCTCTCTTCCTCCACACACAGACTTTAAAAATCTTTGTTGTTATTGCAGGCCATGGTTGCTTGTTACCCAGGCAATGGAACAGGTTATGTTCGTCATGTGGATAATCCAAATGGAGATGGAAGATGTGTGACATGTATATATTATCTAAATAAAGACTGGGATCCCAAGGTAGGCAGCTCAGTTGAGCATTTATGTCTTTTTCTCATGGGTTTTGTTTTCTCACAAATACTAAGATTCATACTTCCAATATAAGACAAGACTATCTTTAATACTTAGAAAAATTCTCTCAGACCTCTTCAGGGGTATTGGGGTAGGTCTTTATAAAATAAATAAACACTGAGCCAGGCATGGTGGTTCACACCTGTCATCTCAGCACTTGGGAGATGGGACGCTGAGGCAGAAGGATCACAGGGAGTTTGAGTCCAACCTGGGCTATACAGGAGTTGCCAGCCTGAAGTACATAGCAAGACCCTGTCTCATAAAAAACTAAATGCATACATAGTAATATAATTGAAAATAAATACAGTACCAACATACTTAAATAACTAATGTATCATGTACAGCAATGTGAGATACTGTAGGTGACAGTATGGTGTTGTGCACTTAAAAATTTAAGGGGGTAGATCTTGTGTTCAGCATTCTAACCATCAAAAAAAGGGGAGGGGCACGAGGATGTAGGGATCTCTGGAAAGTGACAGTGTGCTTTTCATCTTGATTGTGGTGATTAGTGGTTTTACAAGCTTGTGCATAATAATGCCTAAGCACGTTATTATAATCAATTTTTAATTTTTTGACTAAAATCATACCAATCTGTTATGTGCATTGGGCTCAAAGTGAATTACCAGATTTCTCCACTTTGAATCTGAAAGCTCTAGAATCTGAAAAACTCTGCTTGTTGGCATAAAGCCTGAGGATCTCCCACAGTCAGCTGTCTTATGGTTGATACACTGTGTCAACTCAAGAAGTTTAAAAGTTTAAGAGATTCAAGGAGCCAGGGTTTTTACTTTGTAAATCTCCTCATCTTGTGCAAGAGGAGAGTACAGAGATTTTATATAGTCATTAGCAGGCAGAAGTAAAATGTGTTTTCAGAACTCTCAAGCATCATTTTTGAACTTTTGAATTCAGACAATATTTATTTATTATGTATTTACAGAAATCTCTGAAGCAAAATAACTGATTTTTTCCTTGCATCAGAGCATGTAATTAGTTTGTTTGTTTTTTTTTTTTTTGAGTTTTGTTTTTGTTTTTTTGAAACAGGGATCTCACTATGTAGTCCATGCCAGCCTTGAATTCACTATGTGGCCCAGGCTGGCCTCAAACTCAAGGTGATACTCCTGCCTCAGTCTCCTGTGTACTGGGATTACAAACATGCACCACCATAGTCAGCCCAGAATACTTAGAATAACAACTCACAGGGAGGCTGGGGCAGGTGGTTTGCAAGCCTGAGCAATTTGGTTTAGTGAGACCCTATCTCAGAATAAAGAGGAGGGGGATGTAGCTCAGTGCACAGGCTCTGAGTTCCATCTCCATATCTCAAAAAAAGAAGAAGAATATCAACTCACCATAATACCGTGTTGAGATATTAATACTCCAATTAAGAATTTTGATTCATTGAAATAGTGTTTTCCTCTCTAAATTGAACCCCGTAGCAGTTTTGCATGCTTGTGTGTACATATTTGGCTCTTTTCCTAGGTAAGTGGAGGTATACTTCGAATATTTCCAGAAGGCAAAGCCCAGTTTGCTGACATTGAACCCAAATTTGATAGACTGCTGTTTTTCTGGTCTGACCGTCGCAACCCTCATGAAGTACAACCAGCATATGCCACAAGGTAGTATTCGTTTACAAAAATATGGTTAAATGGATGGTGGGATGGGATTGTAGGTCGTACCTGGTGTACCAGGCACTTTCCTATTACTGGGACAAAGTAGCAAATGCCTCCAGCTTTGGGAGGAGAGGTTTATTTGGCTCACAGCTTCAGAGTTTAGTCCACATGTGGTTGGTTGGCTGGCTCCAAGGCAGAAGCAGCACGGTGGAAGGGCCTGGCAGAGGAAAACTGCTCACCTCACAATGGCCAAGAAGCAGAGAGAAGGAAAGAACCGGGGACAAGAACACACCCTTCCAGGTCACAGCCACAGTGACCACCTCCAACCAGGCCCCACCTCCTAACAACACATTCAGCTGTGAGTCGATGGATTGAGCCACTGATGAGCGTGACAACCCTATGCTCCAGTCCCCTTCCCAAGCCCAGCATGGATGCATGAAATCAGAGGGATATTCTAGGATCCAGACCACACACCTGCCAGGTGTGGTAGGGTGGCAGAGATTGCGAATGGACTGACAGCTTCACGGTTGTCTACATTTGGGCGAGTTGTCAGGCCCTCTCAGCACCACTGCCTCCTCCCGGCCCTGCCCCTTGTGCCGTGTATCTGTTAGCTCTGTCCCAGTCCATGGATTTCCTTTGGGAGTAGAAAGGTAAAGAAAGAGGACCAGGAGTATAGCTCAGCGGCACAGTGCCTGCCTGGCAAACATGAGGTTGTGAGTTCGATCCCTGGTAAAGAAAGATCCTTAAAAGGTGGTAAGGGATGATAATCTGGAAAAGTAGATTTAGAGTAGAAAATTAAAGGGTAACCAGGGGCAGCAGTGAGGAGAAATGAAGGAAAAGGAAGACAGGCTGTCAGAGATGAGGGGTGTTGGGAAAATCACCTTGTTCCTAGGCTCAGCCTCAGTTTCATTAGACTTCTGTTCAAGATGTAATAGTCCAATTAATTATGATACTACTTTCTTTTGAATTTTGGTTTTACCATTCATGATGACTTGAGATTAAAACATTGAGACAGAAAGTATTGCTGACATCGTTAGGAACATAAGTACTTGTCAGAAGCAGCCCCATTTTCTAGTCACCAGTCTGTTTAGAAGAAAGCTTGGGGTGCTGAGCGTGTGCTGCAGCACTGGCTGCTGCACCTGGTGGAGGGGCCATGGGGGCATGGGCTGAGCAGAGGCTGCAGGGGTTCCCACTGGTGTCTGAGGCAGCAGGTGGGGACCAGGCTTCCACGCTACACTCTCCACCCTCCACCTTTTCCCTGCCTTCTGAGCCACCACCCTGATGCACAAAGTGGCAGCAGACTGAGCCGTCTTGAGGCTAGAGCACTCAAGATCCCTCAAGTGCACATGAGGTGACCAGTTCAAGTCATGCCCTGGGCCATTCTGGTGTCCCCCTCTGTCCTCAGGGCTTCCCTTGCTACTTCTGACCCAGAAACTACTGCACAGCCTTCCTTTGGACGGAGGCCTGATGGCTTGGTTATAGCCTTCTCGATGAAGATGTGCTGGTCATTGTGGGGTGGTGAAGTCAGGCCAGTGCCGAGGAGGGTGGGTTGTGGCGAAGAGAGGACAAAGGTAGATAGCGACGGAGTCACGGTGAGAGGTGTTGGTGAGAAAGGACTCTGGAAGCCAGGCTGCAGGAGATGGGCTGGAAAGCTGGACCCACCAGCAGCTGTGGTACATGTCCTGAAGGACTTGGGTTCACAGGAGCCAGTCTGTGTATCAGACTCTTCTTCCTGTGAAGTGAAGGTTTGTGATGTGGTGAGGAGGTACAGTGTTATATACCCGAACCCTTTCCTGCTAGTGAGAAAAGAGTCGGCTCAGTGGCAGGAAAGGTGGTGGCACCTTGGGAAGAACAGTGTGGCTGTCAGGGCGCCTGCCAGAGCCCTATGCTCCTCAGCGCCCCCGAGATGGTGCTGGTTCTGCTGTGCCCTTGACTCTTCAGCATGGTTCCCTGGGGCCACTCACCACCTCACGTGGCCTGTGTTTTTTCCCATAAACACTGATTGGAGCCCACAAGATACTTAATGAACTGCTGCAGTCTTGCAGAACTGGTGCCAGGGAGCACACTTCCCCTTCCGTTCTGGGCACTATTCTTCCTGCTGCGTCAGGGCTCTTTGTGATCTATGGCACTTAATAAAGCAGGTCGCCTCATAGATTTGTGGAATAAGATGGTCCAGATAAGTGAAATGATTCAGAGAAGTGAAGCTTAGACAAACTCTAAGCATCAAAATAGTATTACTATCTTAATAAAAACTCTGAAAACTCCTTAGTATAGTTTAGCTCTTCCTTAATGACTCTCTGGCTTATACTAAACACTGTTACCCTTCCCTGTGACTTGGGGCATCCTGAGAAGCTGCAGGATGCTGGCCTCCCCTTGTTGAAGGACCCCAGGGCACGCCTGTAGCTCATTACCTGTTGCTTCTCTGCTGTTTTGCTGTTGATATGGTCCTTTCTTCTCTGCTACCCATTTCTGCACGAGGAAGACCTAGGCTGGCTAGGTGTTCAGAAAGGCATAAAGACTGGTCCCCTGTGTAGTGTCAGTTTGGGCTTCTCCCAGGCCCCTGTTGTGTGTGTCACTCTGAGGCTGTGGGTGAGTGAGTTCTTCCTGGGCTCGTTTGCCCTCTGGTATGTTTCCAGTCTAGCCATGGGGACATTTACAGGTTTAACATACCATCATGACACCAAGCCACTCTCTCCCCAGCATGACTATTCTTATGCGATTCTAAATTTTCTTTTAGGTACGCAATAACTGTTTGGTATTTTGATGCAGATGAGCGAGCACGAGCTAAAGTAAAATATCTAACAGGTAAACACCATTTGGGGCCAGGGCAGACTGGAACAAAGATACCCTGCCATCATGAGGTGCTTTCAGAAAACCTAGTACAGAGAGACCTGTCAACATCAGGTCACAAGCTGGGCATGATGGCGCACATCTATAATCCCAGCACTGGGGAGGCTGAGGAGGCTGAGGCAGGAGAATCGCCTTGAATTCAAGGCCAGCCTGGGCTACAAAATGAGTTCAAGTCCAGACTGAACTACAGAGTGAGACCCTGTCTTAAAACAAAGCAAAGCATCAAGTCATTCCACATTTCATCAGATTCCTTAATTACTGTGTTTAGAAAAAGAATTTTTCTTAAGTCATCTTCACTATTATGTTTCACGGAGGAAACTGTCCAAAGGTTAGAAAAGTTGGAGGCAAAGAGGCCTGAATACATTACTCAGATACAAGCTGAGTTGTTCTGTGATTGTCCCTACCAACCATAGGCTCCTGGACTCCCAGGTAAACCATGGCATCTGGCTGCCTTTGTCACCCTGAGAAGAAAGTAACTGTCCTTTCCTTTCTAACCACACAACCTCCAGGCACACGTGGACATGGAGAAAATTCATGCACAAGAGAAGACTTGAAACACCCCAGGCAGTGCCTCACATGGGCACCTTGAGTCCTCTGGTATGCTTAGGCTCATGCGCTTGGACTGACCCTGTGTGTCCCTCAGCTGATGGACAACTCACCTGGCTTTCCTTTCCCCCTGCCTTATCTCTAGATGACTGCTCAGTGTTCATGTTACTGATTGACTCTATTTTCCTAAGCCATTGGTAATCCACTGTCAGCCTTTTACAGAAGTACAAAAACAAAGTGTGCATACATTTTCTGAGTATTGTCAGCCATTATGTGTGGGCGTCCAGTGACACTGAACACTCTGCTACTTTAAAGTAGCCCAGATTGCTCTTCCAAGGAGGCAAAATCATTATCTCTTTGTAGAGAGCCTAGTTGTGAGGAAAGCACTTGTCACAGGAGTAGGTCAAGGGTGGCTTGGGCAGGGCCCATGGGACAGGCTGTGATGCTGTCCCCAGTGCTGGGAACACCATGGGACGCGGTGGCTGTGTGGGGCTTAGCAAATGAATGTGTGCTTTTCCCTTGCAGGTGAAAAAGGTGTGAGGGTGGAACTCAATAAGCCTTCAGACTCGGTCAGTAAGGACGCCTAGTGTGGCTCGTGGCCCAGCAACACTCCTCACTGGACTCTGGGCGCTGCCTGTTAGCATGTGAACAAGAAGGAAGGGGCGAGGCGGTGTGGGTCGGACAGCACTCCACCAGGGACAGAGCCAGCTTGCCTGCGGCTCAGCGCGCAGAAGACCGCCGCTCGGCCGGCCGGCTGCAATCTGGGATGGCTGACAGGAAGAGGAGATGCTATCGAGAGCAAATGACTTTTCTATCTGGACCTGAAATAAGTGCCCTACATAGAATTTTTTCATTCTTATATTTTGCCAGATCTGTCATCTAGCTGAGTTCATTTCATGTCTTTTTTATATCAAATTTGAATTTGGGATAATTTTTGTACGATTAGGTACAGTTTATCAAAAACTGAATTGAGAAAAATTACAGTATTATTCCTCAAAATAACATCTATCTATTTTTGTAAACCTCTTCGTACTATTAAATTTTGCCCTAAAAGCATCTTACAATGATCGTTGCCAGTAACTGACGACTGATTTTCTTTTGACTTAAAGGAAAGGAGCACTTTAAGAACCAACAGAAAACCCAGATTGTTTTGTCGTCCTGTCTTACACTAATTGAACTCTTTAAAGATTGCTGCTGTCATTTTTTTGGCATTGTTAAAAATGAAACCTAATAGTAAAACAAGAAAAAAATACACAGAAGGGTTTGATCTTTTAAGTTACGAAACCAAAAAACTGAAATGACTGGCAGTAAATGAATTTGAGGTTGCCCTCAGCATCAAGTCCCTAAAATAAAGGGCTTTCTTCCGTTTTCAGATGTCTCCGTAGTTGTAGACATAATTCCCAATTGAAGGCATTTCCTTTTGCTTCTCCTCAATGAACTGTACTTCCAAATTTGCTGCTGCGTTTTGTCCCTTAGTCCTGGACTCCATCTGATCTGCAGATCAGAACCTTATTTCTGCCGAAGAGTATCCAGGTGAGAGGGCAGAGCAGCGAAACAGACACAGAGGTGTAGACTCGCATCCCTGGCTCCTCAGACAGCTGCGCAGCGTCTCCTCACGTGACGCGGCCTTCTGACCAGTGCTGAAAGATGTATGTTTAGCTTAGAGAAACAGAGTGTAAAGCCAGATATTTTATTTTTATGTTTTATGGATCTTCTTTTTTACTTTTTAGAAAGAGGGACTATTATACAATCACACAGGCCTCCCAGACTTCTGATATTTAAAAAACAAATCAGAGCTGGGAATGGTGGTACATGCCTACAATCTCAGCATTATGGGAGGATTGCAAGTTCGAGCCCAGTGTGGACAACTTAATGATTCAGCATGATCGTGTCTCAAAAAATAAAGGGCTGGGAGGTAACTCAGTTGAAGGCCCTGAGTTCTGTCCCCAGTACTGCAAAAAACACAAACTGAATCGGGATGGACATCATACGCTTCATTTCCGTAGGCTCTTCAGCAAGGCCTGAGGGTGGTACCCATATTTTGTATGAATTATGGATGTAAGACCTTGCCCCCTTGGGTTTTCTGTCTCTGTCCTGATCTTCTTTGCCAAAATGTGAGTATATAGTTACTTCTGTATACTTCAACTTAGGACAGTTTCAGCATCTGTATAGTTTGTATTCAATTAGAGACCTTTTCTATGGAAAGCTCAGTAATTTTTATTAAAAGATTGCTATTGTTCATGTAAAACATGAAAAAAAATTGAGCCTGATAATGGACTTGGGGGGGTGGATATTCAGTACTGGGATCTCACTTAGGGGACTTGCAGAAAGCTCAGTTGTCTTCCTTGCCCATCTTCAGGTCTGCTTTGTGGCCTCTCTTTCTCTCCAGATGCTCAGCGACACCTTGCCAGTAAGTGCCTCTGCTGCCCGACCTGGGAGCACAAGGCTTTGCCACCTGGTCTGCAGCACGGTGTGCTGCGTCAGGCCACAGCTCAAAAGCACTATCGTTTCTAGGGTTTGTAGGAATCATTTGTGTTGGGAGGTTTGTTTGATTGTCAGGATATCCAGCAACAACCCTTCACTTTGGGAGCTCCTGTGTCACCCAGATGTTTATCTCTGCAGGTGCACAAAGTATCTCTCCATACTGTCCTTGGTTGTGACAGGTCTTACTTACATTGTGTATTTTTTGGAGTTTATATACCTTCTTGGAAGTCATTGTGAAATCCAGAAATCAGGACAACCATTTCTTTAATATCCATTTAAAATCTATTCATTTCATGTTAGTGGGACTGTTAACTTGTCACCAAGCAAGACTATTTAAAACAGAATTTAAAACTATTTGTGGCCTATATGTGTTAATCCTGGTTAAAGATGAAGCTTCATAATACTGTTTTTATTCAACACATTAACCAGCTGTAAAACACAGACCTTTATCAGTAGCAGGCAAAGAATTTCAAGACAGACTATAAAGTCATGTAATTTGAAAAGCAGTGTTTCCTTATGAAAGAGCTCAAGTTGCTTGTAAAGCTAATCTAATTAAAAAGATGTATAAATGTTCTTGAAACATTATGGTTATTTCCAGCTGTCGTTTTTTGTTTGTTTTTTAACCCACTATCATGCATTGACTGTCATCATGGGCTCTTGGACCAGTTGCTGTGCTTCTGTCACACATCTCTGGCTTAACCCAGCACATCCGGTATTGCTTTTTGTAAATGACAGCAGGTGGGAGAGAGAGAACAGTTAAACATAGGTGTCCCTGTGGTAGTGTCCACTGGGTACACCTGTGAACACTCCCACAGGGACTCTTAGCATTTGCCGTCTTGTCCTTGTGGTAAAGTTATTTAATGCGCAGAGCTGCTGTGTGTGTAACACGTGCTGCAGAAGGGTACAGCACTTGTTTCTGGGGTCACAGGCATGTGCAGGAAAGTTTCATGTAAAAGTTCCTATTGTGAGATTAATATGCATGTTTCTGTATCTTTAAAATATTTTTAATGTAGTGTTTGAATGTTTTGACCTATTTAAGGCATTTGGAGAACTGTACTGAAATACTGCTGTGGACTGAAGGAGGACAAATAAGCTAGAGATGAAGACTCAATTAGGTGATACAATAAAAAGAGCACAGAACTGACAAATCTGTTGAGTTGTGGCTCAGCCCCTCAATTGTGTGACCTTCTGAGCCTTTTCTAATCTGAAAATAAGCAACCCTAAAGATAATCTATGAGCCCTAAATGGCTTGGTATGTGGGTCCCTGACTGCGCGTGGAACAAAGCAGGCACTGGACAAGCGTACCTCCCTGTTCTCTGGCAGCATGGCTACAAGGGAGGCTGAGCCAGTGGCTCTGTGGAGCGGATGGTTTTATCTGGTGTTTGCCTACCAGGGATAGGTCTTTATATCTTAGATTTAATCATGGAAACAAGGCACTTTTACTTCCCAAGTGCATGTGGTCCAAAACAGGAGCTATATTCTGGGCTAGACTGCACTGGTCTGTATTTGTACCTCATACCTAATAATTACATACTTTTTAATTAGTTTATAAATTGCAGAAGTACTTATCCAATCTCAGTTGCTTCAAGGATGTGTTTTGTACCTCTGAGGTTACGGGTGCAGCCCTTGGATTCTGCGTGATCTGATGCACATTCAGTTTGTGATCACTCAGGACCGGGCTTCACCTGAAATAATGATGACCCTGATACCCACTAGACCATGAGATGTCAGCGGTGCGTACGTGAGCTGGGGATGGCATCCTAGCAGAGGCCGTGGGTAGAAGCCTCCGCATCAGACAGCCATGCAGCTGCAGGGTGTGTCCCATGGGGTTGTCAGCTTGGACAAGATGTCACAGGGTCAGAGACTGGAAGAGGCCTCAACTCACAGAGACCAGGACTTTAGTGAAGGTGCTCTAGTCCCGTGTTCTATGGAGAACCCGTACACATCTTTATTCCAAATGTACAGAACAGGAAGAGCAGATTTCATCTTCCACAGTTAGGGTCAGGAAATAACTTGCAGCTTGGTGGTGGCAGGTGGCAGGATGGGAACCTGAGGCTTATTTTAAATAACTACATCAACTTACTTTGTAAAGGTTTAAAGAAAAGTCACAAAAGATGAGTATTCTCACATTCTTCTCAAAAGAAAACAAGTTTCAGCTCCTCAGCAGTCCTTGGGTCCTGGATTTCCAGGACTAGGCCTTATCTGCTAACTTACTACCCAGGCCAGGAGAGTGTAGGGTTTCCTTCCCTCCCAGTGTTGAGTCTCCAGTTTTCTTGACCATGTGTCCTCTCTTGGTTTACTTTCTCGTGGTGGCACATGCCTCTAATACTTCCTGCCAGTGTGAGTGGCTAGTAAATGTTGTCACACCAGTATCTTTGTTTTATCATCACACTTGGTAACTTGGCTGAGTACAGAACTTGAGTTTAGACCTCACTGTCCTCAGATTTTGAAAGCTTTGCCTCCTGGTTGTTCCTGTTTGTGGATGCCAAGAAATCTTTCTGATTCTTTACATGTTACCTGCTTTTTTCTCTGAGGAAGGTTCCAGAATCTCCTCCTCTCCAGGGCTGCAGTTTCCTAGTGGGCTATAATGTGTGCATATTCTCAGCTGCAGCAAAGCCATGCCCTGTTTGGGGGCATCTCTTGATTTGCTTCATTTTTCACTTCTGCCCTCCATTCTCTGCTCATTCAGCTATGTGGACAGCCTGTCTACTAGTTTAAACCTGACCTGACTGACCAGTCCCTGTGGATCTTGGTCTTTGCTATGGGGACATCAATTTTCCCACAGCAGTAAGAGCTGCAGGTCTGCCAAAATGGGTGTAATTCTCAAGAGCTTTTGTTTTCTACTTTTTAAAAAAGCAAACTGTTCTTTCTAATGGGTACAGTATTTAACCATTTTTTTCTTAACAGTATGAAAATTTACTAGGGAATAGGAATAGCACCTAAGAGACGTGAGAGGTCCTGAATGAGTTGCCCTAACCATTTCAACTTGTCTTTTCATGTGAGTTTCCCTCATTGCCTGGTGGCCCTGACTGCGTGTTCCTGTGTAGGAGAGAAGCTCCTAGGCTCCTGGCTTTCCTGAGGGTCTGTGCCGTTCCCTCGATTCAATTTAAATCTCTGTCCTGATCTTCCAAAACCATACTGAGAGCAAGGTCACCAATTGCCCATGCCTGTGCCAGAACTGTGAGCCACAGAGAAGCCAGCATCTCAAACACAGCAGGGAGTGGCACTGACTCTGGAGCTGCCGGTCAAGGCCTGTGTGTCCCGACCCCAGGCTGTGGTGTGGCTCAGCAGTAAGAGTGTGTGCCCAACTCACACCAGGTTCCATACCCAACACTAGGAGAAAAAGTAATGTAGAGAGCGTCTGGCAAAGAGACGAGGACAGGAGGGGCTTAGCAGTGGCAATACATTGGGAAGAAAACACGTGCCCCTCTGTGCATGATGCAAGTCCTGGTGTGTCTGACACCAGTGTGTGTGCCACGAGGGCACCCAGAGGCAGGAGATCAAAGTTCACCAAGTTAGAGATGGCCGTCTGGAGAAGGTGTTGCTCTTGGAGAGGATATGCTCTCTCTCTTTGATGGCAAAGTGAAAGAAAGAAGCAAGGGTCCTAACAGAGGGAAAAATACAGAATTGGAGGAGACTGCACTCTCCGGTTTACCAAAACAGCTCACTTGCTGAAACAGTGCCACCTCTGGAAACACTCTCGTGCCCATCAGCAGAACACACTGACTTGGACCCAGTGTGCTACGAAGCCACCTCGCCCCACTGCAGACACCTGGCTGCTTGTGCAAGACAAGGAAATCATCTTTCCAAAATGAGCAAAAAAAGGAAGACAACATCTGTAAATACAAAATGAGAATCCGTTATAGTTGATGAAAATTCTGAACCGTAAAGCAGAAGAACACTTAATAATATTGTCTCAGTTCAGCAAATTGAAAAAGGAAAAATTACTTCAAATGGAAATTAAGCTACAAGATGCCCAAGGAAAAAAAAACTTTTGAGACAGGTTCTCAATGTATAGTTCAGGCTAGATTTGAACTCACTATGTAGCCCATCCTGCCCTTGAACTTATGACAACCTTCCTGCCTCAGCCTCCTGAGGGATAGAACTTGGGTATGTGCCATCACACTCAAAGATTCAATTTTAAGTGTAATGAATAGCATGGAAAAAGAAGCAATGAAGAGAACAAACTAGTTGGGCAGGGTTAGGAATCAGAACAGACACACATGCACTGTGACACACCTCCACAGCATTCTAGAGGTGCAGAGATGTGGCTGCTTCCCATCAGGTTAAGAGGCTGAGTGGACCCTTGACAGCAGACCCACCATGGGGACAGTGTATGTACTTGGTGTCAAGACTAACTACGGTCAGTCCCGGCTCATCTTTATAAATGAAACCACTGAGATGGGTTTTGTATGTATGCACGTGAATTTATGAAGCTGTTTTACACATTAAAAAAACTCCTAGAATCTCATTTGAAAAAAATTTTTGTCATGTAAATCCAGATTTTCATATAGTTTGTAAGCAATGCTTGTAACCCGAAAAAGATTTTGCTTTTAGGGTCTCCTAGCTTGAAATACACCTCCACTCTTCCAAGAGGTACACAGAAGTGTCAGTGTTTTTGTTTTTGCAATTGGGTAGGGCACTGGAACTTAAGAAACACTTGCATTTCATTCACTTTCACCAGGAATCCAGAAGGCCACTGTTGATCTCTCAGGCCTCTGAAGAAGGACAAAGGACACTATGTCCTTCAGATTACCTGGACCAGCCAGAGCAAGGAGAGTGTTACAGCCCGGCAGAGGAAGAGCAGTGTGATTTAAGGAACAGGCGAGCACATTTGTGTTGAGTACCCTTATTCAGCCACACTGTGGGATGCGTTTTCCCTGCATAGACCGTGATGCTGGTAATCGAGTGAAGGGTGGCATGTGAAAGCCAGGTTGGGGAGATGACGGTGCCCTGAGACCTTCTTGACCTCTGTGGCCTCTCAAAGTGCTGAGGTGCTGGCCCAGTCTCCCTCCTAGTGTTGGCGTGCGGCTGTGTGTGTAGGCAGATTTGCCTCCTCCCTCAAGCTTGCTTCCCCTTCAGTTTTTCAGATCTCGCCCACCAGACGCGCCACCTGGTGGCAGGGGGTTCGAGGCAGTAGGGCAGGCATAGCGGCCCTGTGTGGTAACTGCATTCTGGCCATGTTTCTTTGCATCCCCATAGATACGTGATGATGAAGTGTGACCAAGCAACTCCTAACACTGGTTGTAAATCAGAAAAAATAAAAGAAGTCAGAGCTAATGTCCACATTGCATCCTGCCCTAATTTCAGCTCTCAAGTTACATTCTTAAAACTGTAAGAATTTCACTTCATCTGGTGGATGTGTGGGTGATCAGTGACAACAATCTGCCATGACAGCAACAAGCCTCCAGGACAAAAATGTTGCGAGTAAGAAAAAAAATCAAACCACTGGCCCCTGGTAAGCACCAGGATCCATACACAATAACAGAGGCCAACACTGTGCACGGTCTTCCATCAACTGTTTCACATTGAAACATTTTATTTAAAAATCTCTTAGGCTTTGGAACAAATACAGTCTCTGTGCTGTGAGACAACAGGGCGTTATGAGGTTTTTGTTATACTATTTTGCCATCCAACTTGGAATTTCTAGTTAGGATATGCACTTGCAATCTGCAAAAGCAAAACAAGGTTTTTTGAAGTTTGTTTTGCCAGGGAGTGTAAAACTCTGACTTAAAAACACAGGGTTTCCATACAAACAGTCTGTCATCTCAAAAGGAGGGGCCAGAATTACCAGCTCTGCCATTTAAATCATTAAGTTTATTCTAAAGGGGAAAAATACAAGAAAAGCAAAACCAATTGATGCAGTATGATTCAGATTTGGAAGGAGTAACCATTCTTTGGGTGTAAGTTAACATAGATCATTTCCCTTTTCCTGCCAGCTACCAGGCATCCCTCTCATCCCAACTGCAACTCTAAGCTTCCCACCCCACCCTCCATACATTCTGCCTTCTGCTGCCCAGTCTGGCCCAGAACTTTGCAGCAAGGCTGGCTGCCATGTGAGCCTTGCCAAGGGGGACCTGAGTCACCAGGTGCTCTCCATCAGGACTCATGCCCAGTATGGTCCTTCCCTCAAACCCTGCTAGGCCAGGTCGGTCCTGCTGCAGTCTTTCTCCCTCTATCCTGTTATGTCTTGCATTTTATCCACACTTGCTTTAACAACATCTAGTCCCTTGCCTGTGCGTGCTCTGCTAGGCCCTCTCCACCCTTTGCCAACCTAACTCCGCTCATCAATGACTTGGGGTGGGGTCTCCTCTAGGTCCATCCCCTGATGTCTGGTCTGTCCTCAGGCTTGTCCACAGCACCAGGCAGAGATACTGTCACAGCGCTCACCAACCCACTCTGAGGTTCATCCGTCTGCCTCCCCAACAAGGCTGGCTGTCATGCTTCCCACAGATACACTTCACAGACTCAAAACTGGGTGGTTTTACTAAAAATATACTTTATTGCACTCGTTAAACTGATGAACATTAACAGTACATACAGTCAAAAATACATGTAGTTTAATAGCCATTTATAAATACTATACATTTTTTTAACTTTAGGCTTTAAGAAGTATCAAAACTTTTAATATCCAACCTCACAGGCTAAAAACAGTATTCAAAATGCTGAGCTGCCGGAAATGCTCACACACTGCTATCACGAGTGTAAATTAGCAGTATTTCCTAAGGATCCACAGATACACCCCGTCAGCCAGCAAGCCAAGCCCTGAGTATACATCCAACAGAAGGACAAAGGGACGTTCCTAACAGCATTATTTCTAGTAGCCCCAACAGAACAGTTTGAATGTTCACTAATATTACAATGGATAAAAACATTCTCTACTCACACAAATACTACAGAGCAATGAAAATGAACTACATACAGCAACAAATATACTTTATGAAGCTCGAAAAACAGGCTAAAACCAAACTTTGGTAAGATGAAAATAGTGGCATCCTTGCAGATGGTGAGTATGGGGGCACTGGCCAGAAAAAGGCAACACCAGAAATCTCCCAGAGCAAGAGAAAGGTAAATGTTACACAATTTTACTCTGACCTATACTTAAAAGAGTTGCGCACCTTACCACGTATAAATTATATTTCAACAACAAAAAAAGGGAAAATTGAACAACTAAAGCCCTGGTGAGTAGTACAGCTATGGGAAAGGATGTGGCTACAAATACCTTTGTCCCTTTCCTGAAACATCTGCATTTGTAAAAAGAATAAATTTCTAAGTGCACAAATGGTATTCCTTTTATTATAATGGTTTCAATTTTGGCTAGATGTTTGAAACTGTTTGGCAGATATTTTAACTCCTAGGAAACAGGCAACTTACTTTACACATACCAGTTACTTGCCAGCACTAACCTTTAACCACTCACTTTGCTAAATACAGTACTGAGTAGAAAATTAAATACAAAACATGGCCTACAGAATTATAATGGCTATTTGTCATTAGTAATACAACAAAAGAAATGTACTTATTTTACTAATGTACATTCCTTATGTATTTTAACCTAACATTTGCTGCTACCTCTAGTAAAGGTGGAACAGAAAAAATTCTTCGAAAAATTGAAAATTTATTTCCTATGCTTTTTAGGGAAAAAAAAAATCAGAGAAACAAAAACCTTGCATACTCTAAAAGAACTGCTCCATTTTGTACTCCAAATTGCTTTTGGTAAGTCTGTTACTGTGAAGATAAACATCAGCCCAGGGAATGTGTTTTAATAAAGACATATTCAACTTAATCAAATACCTGACAAGATTCCTGATAGAAATTATACAAATAAAAACATTAATGGTTTTAAAGATTTTGAAGAGCAAGAACGAATAAAAGTACCTAAAATTGTCCATGCAGAGTAAATCCTGGCCTACAGTAACAGTAAGCCAAGAGTGAATGTAGCAACCTGAGATGTTAAAAAAAATTTTTTTTAATGGGGTTTATGTTGCTCAGGCTGATCCCAAAGTCCTGAGCTTAAGCAATCCTCCCACCACAGCCTCCTGAGTAACTAGGACCTCAGGGGTACCACCATACCCAGCTGGAGATGTAAACACTGTCAACTACAATCTCGCATATGTATAAATAAAATCTTGTGCTGCTGTGTGAACTACATCTGGACCTTCAGACTTAGTGTCCACCAGAACGTCTCTACCAGTTGGCCATTTGTTTACTTGAGAGAAAATACAAGCAGCTGGTGAGATTTGTTTTTCAGACTTTTCAGCTTTTGACACTGATGGCACTACCTTCTAGGCACTGGTCCAGGTGCTGGTTAATCTGTGACTCCACAACTTCACTGTGACACACAGGACAGTTGACCAGCTGGCTCTGACTGCTGGAACTCTCAGCTGTAGCTGCAGAGTGTGAATTACTGTTTGGCTCACTGCCATCACTTTGTACTTGTTTTTTCTTCAATACTAAGGTGTCAAATGTGGTCTGGTCTTCTAGCCTGGGTCGCTTGCCTGGGAACTTGTCTTTGGACCCACTCCCACACTGGGATGCAGTTATGGATGCTGACGCCATCACTTCGGAGGGATTTCTCAGTGATGTCTTAGAAGAGGGAACCCTCCTTTGAGAACTAGAAGACATTGAGAGTTTGGTGATGTCACCAACAGTCCCATTTTTCAACAGGGATTCACTCACACTTCTGAAAGCCTTTTGGTTGGCAACTGAGACTCTGGGAAAGTAGCTGCTTAGGACACTTTGGTGCACAGGAGGGAACAGATGAGATTTTTTACTTGAATTACTCTGTTTGAATTTTCCCTCTGTGCTACAATCCGGTCTTACAGCATCTGCTGAATGGTCCTGACTAAAAAGACCTTGGGATTCACTGATGGCATGTGAGACAATCGATTTTCCAGATGAAGGCGGACTCCTCACCTCTCCCAGAACGTACCCTTTCCCACTGAAAGGGATTAGCGGCTGAGCCTCACCTCTACTGGTGTTATCTGCAAAGGAAGCAAATAAGACTTTCCTAGACTCAACATTAATGCAGTAACAAACATGAAGTAATACACAGTCATCTCAAAAATATTTCTATCTTAGACCCATGTAATAATTACCTGTCGATGGGAGGTCATCTTGGGAAGTCAGATCTTGAAGAAAGAATTTATTTGAAGGAATAAAAGTAAGAGTTCTCTCAGATAAAAAAAAATATCTACCATGCCAAAGAACAATACCCAAGGCACAATGAACCCCTAAAGGGCTTCCTTTCCTCTATATTTAACTCCAGAAGGGAAAAACCTGCTACACCACTATCTTTCCTCCTATTCACAGGACAAGATCCCCACACAGAAGTTCTTCCAGCTGCCCGCAGGGAATGTTTTGGATTTGGGAAACACAGCTTGTGCTCATCAACTCCATCAACCTGTTACGGCCTCACAAGGTGATGACTCTGAGCTCCATAGGAGGGGGAAGACTCTAAAGATGAAATACTATAAAATATATGTCACATCTCTTCCCAGTCTTCTCCCAGTGAACACATGGACTTACATTCTAGGCATTATGTGAATTGCTGTTTTTATCCTGACAGTCTCTTTGCTGTTTCCTAACTATTCAATCAAGTCAAGGCAATGAAAGGAATTCTACCTCAAATATTGTGATGGAAACTTTCTACTTTTACTTGTACATAAAGCGAAGTATGTTTTCCTAGCATCATTTCATGGATGACAGAATTTTCTGTTAAAGCTCCACTTGAGTATTTCTACACTAAAAACAGCTCTCAGGCTTACCTTGACACCAGTTCTCTAAAGAGCAGTGCTGTTTACACTGGTTATGGTCATGGAGAAGGTAGAAGAGTATGTGTAAAGGTACCTTTATTCTCCACTGTTGATAGGGGCTGCTTTTGTAGTTTTGTTTTTCCTTTTCCTTTTTTTGAGTAATTCTCTGGTTCCTTGATTTTTATGTAAGTGCCTCCACAGGTTTTCTGGTGCTCAGCCCACCAGTAGTCATGTGCGGAGGGTGCCCTGTTGGTGGCGCGTTTGACATAGCCGTAATATGGCTGCTTATACTGACACGGCCCATTGCAGCGCCACCAGTGTCGGCGGTACTCCTCCACCTCATCGTGAAACGTGTGATACACCTGGGTACAAAGGCAAGTTTCAGCATTTAGTACACAAGTTAGCAGTTTTAAGGGAAATACTTCACATAAACAGTCTTTTTTTTTTTTTTTTTGTGGTAACTTTCTATTTCCTAGAGATTTCTGGAAATCTCTATTTTGGAGAAAGAAAGCTAATATATTTAGAAGTTCAGATGTCCATTTTAATGGGAGACAGTGGTAGTTAATTATTACTTCCTAAATAGTATAATGATAGAATGTGAGATAAAACTTTTTGGGAAAAAAAAGCCACAAAAACAACTCTATAAATGCTTCAGAAATAAAGTAATAAAATGATCAAGAACGAGGATAGAGACAAACTTGAATACAACACTCTGCGGACCATTCCCTGGTTGGGACGTAGCTCAGTGATGGTGTGACTGCTTCCCATATGTGAAGCCCTAGGTTTGATCCCAGCACTGATAAAAGAAGAGAAAAGAAAGAAAATGCAAAGAATCGTTCCTACTGCTAAACCGAAAACTGCCCAGCAGGAATAATACTAATAGCTTTGAGGGACCAAACTCCTCCTGTCAATGCCTGACCTTCGCCAGTGAAGCCTCTACTGTGCTCTCTCCCCACAATATCAAAGCTCTGCCTGTCTCCACAGTGACCTTTGTGTGATAATATTGCAGCTGTTCATGGCTGTTTCTCTTATAGAATTTGAGTGTTTTCATTTGTGTCACCAATAATCAGTGGTTGGCATGGGGAACATATCTGCTGACTGAGTGACTAAAAATCACTACTCATTGAGTCAAAGTTGTATGTAAACGAGCTTTCCAATTTTTATGTGACTTGATTTCTTCTGCTTTCTATGGTCTACATGATGTCTTACTTAGAACCTGAGCAAAAACCAAGAAAGAAAAAGTTCTGGCCAGAGAGTCAGCACCCTCATGCACTTTAGCAGTGAAGTCTGCAGAGGTCTCTTGAAAATTACGGCTTTTGGCCTGCAGCACAGTGACGAGCTCATGTTCAGCATGGATGGGGGCCAAGGTTCAACCTCCAGCACTAGAATCAATTACAAAAACTGCTACTCCTACATGCCTGGGTGGCACTTATTACTACTGGTATAAAACTAAGGAGCACCTACACACGTAGTTTTTCTAACCAAAAAATTTTAACTTTCTAATAAATTATCCTTTTAAGAAGGAATGCTAAGCTTTCTTCTGTAATACTAGATAGTTTTATGCTATCTCTCCATCATAAACAAAAACTTCTATTCCTTGGCAAGCATGCAAATAATGCACATTATATGAGAGGTACAAAAGAGTGGATGACATTAAGTTTTGGGGCAGAGGCAAATGCTGTAAATGCTGCCCTCTCTATTTTGTGTGTGTGTGTATGTATGTGTATATATATATATATATATACACATACACATATATATAATTTATTTATTTACTTGCAGTACTGGGAATGCAATCTCAGGACATTCACGCTGAGCTACAATTCCAGCCCTTAATTTTTTTTTTTTTTTTCCAGCCCTTAATTTTGAGACAGGGTCCTGCATTGCCCAGGCTGGGCTTAAATTTGCAATCTTCCTGCATTAGCCTCTGAAATAGGATTACAAGTATAGTCACTGTGCCCAGAAAGTTCACTATTTTTAATTAAATCTCAGAAGTTACTGAAAAATAGCAAATACCATAAACGTCTATGACTTTATATACCGTAATATTAGCTCCAGTCAGGTGGTTGATGCGATGCATATGTTTACAAAACTCTGGACCATGTCCTTCCCGGTCTTTATCATTATTAGTGATAAATAAATAGGCATGTATCATTTCATGTAAGAGTGTCTGAAACAGAAAACAATTTTGTTATAGCACTTCTGAAAATAAGACTGCATTTTATTACTCTACCTAGTCTGTGGTCTGTAAGTACATATTCACAAAACCTTGCAAATATATAGCTGTGAAGATCCTGGATAAACAACTTCTTGTTCTTAGAAGACCTTATTGAGTACAAAGCAAAATCCAGAAGAAACTACCAGAGCCAGGGATTTAGTTCAGCGGCACAGTGCATGCCTGCTGAGTGTGAGGTCCTGAATTCCATTCCCTGTACCCCCCAAAAGAAAAGATCAATAAATCCAACTACATAAAAACTTTGTAATTCTGAAAAAAAAGACAAACTCAGACCACTATGTGGGCAACACCTATCACAGGCAATTAATTCTGAGTGTACTATAAAAAGCTCCAAATGTTAACAGGAAAATAATAAACAGTTTTAAAGTAGGGAACAGGTCGGTGTCATGTCATATTCCTGTACTGTCAGCTACTTGGGAAGCTGAGATAGGAAGATGACTTGAGCCCAGGAGTTCATAAACAGCCTAAAAAATGGTAGAAAGACCCTGTCTCTTACAAAAAGATAAAGCAGACATGGTGGGTTACACCTATAATCCCAGCACTCTGGGAGGCTAAAGTAGGAAGATCACAAATTCAAATTCAAACTTAGTTTGGGGAAGTCAGTGATTTACCAAGACCCTGTATCAAAAACAAACAAACAAACAAAAAACCACCACAACAAAAAACCTTGAGATATAGCTCAGTAGGTTCAATTCCTTGTAGCACAAAAATAAATACAATTAGTTTAAAATGTCCTGGAGTTTGAAGAAAAAGAAGTGTAAACTGTGGGAGAACAGAGGAACATATAGCTTAACTGGTTTCCTCTGTGAGCACAAGAGAAAGTTCATATAGCTGAGTTTAAATTGTTTCCCTGAACATGTACTAAAAGGACATTGGAAGGCAGATGAGCCTTGTGTTACTGGTACTGCTTGTACCCAAGTCTGGGTGAATAAAAGGGGCATGTGGCTCCTCTGCCCTAGAGAGAAGAGCCCCCTGGCTGCCTACATGTTAAACTGTCTCTGTCATTCATCCTCAGACTAGGATTGGCAGGAAACAGGGTCTCGCTTTGCAGTTCAGGCTGCCCCTGAACTTTTTTAATGTAGCCCAGGCTGGCCTCGAACTCACAGTGATCCTCCTGCCTCAGCCTCCCGAGTACTGGGATTATGGCATGTGCCACTACACCCAGCTCACCCCTGACCCTTTTAATTGAAATAGGGTCTCATTAAGTTGCCTGGATGCTCTCAGATTTGTAATTCTCCTACCTCAGCCTCCCTAGTAGCTAGCATTACATCATACCAGGCTCCTATTATTGCTACTGTCATCAATAATTTTTTTAAAAACAATTTCTGGAGCTGAAGATGTTGCTTAGTGGACAAGCACTTGCCTAGCTTGGATGAGGTCCTGGGTTCAATCCTCAGCAGTGGCCAAAAAATTAAAAAATAAAAATAAAGGAATTTCCATCAGAGGAACATGACTGGCAGGCTGGCATTAATAAATTTAGTCTTATAAAATTATGCTGAAAAAACCATGACGATTAAATATTTTAAATTGGTCCCCAAGAAAATAACCACTTTAAAATTATCAGTTGCACCTCTGAAAAGGAACATTATTTTCTGCGCAAATGTCATTCTAGTCAAAAAACTAAAATTCAAGGAAAACTAGTCTACACTTCAGAAGTTTCTCAATAATCTTAGATGATGATAAATATCCATTCTCACAAAGGGATTGTGAGAAGAAACAAATTTAGGTTCCTAATTTTTGGTTCAATTAAAACATCTTGCAAATAACACAAGGCAGTGTTTTGTTTTGTTTTGTTTTGTTTTGTTTTGTTTGGGTGCTGGGGATCAAACTCACAACCTCGTGTTTGCCAAGCAGGCACTTACGCCACTGAGCTAAAGGCAGTATTTTTATATCTACCAGTGTCCACATTGAGGCTACATTCAAGGCTCTAGACAGCATATCTCTGTTTCCCATTACGCTTGTATCTGTCAAAAGTAATGACTTCTGGGCCAGGAACATAGTTCAATGGCATAAGCACCTACCAGGCAAGCGCAAGGTCCTGAGTTCAATTACCAAAAAAAAAAATAATGACTTCTGGCCCTAAACATGCTACAAGTTTTCTGACCCTGCCCCTATTCAAGTTATTCTTATTCCTCCAGCCAACAGTAGTCTCCCCTCCCAGCTCTACTTGTCAGAAGTCCAATGGGTCTCTGGGCCTCAACTCTCTTGATTCAACTGGAAGGAGCAATAGCTACCAGGCAGGATGACTAAGCTGAGTAGCAGCAAGTTAGGGAAACTAAAAAGCAAAGACTACTAATTAAGGATGAAACCTGGGACAGGTTACAACTTGCTCATCACTCCTGAAGTAGGATGTCCTAATTTTCAGGGCTACGGCAAAGGCTATAGCTCAGCCATCCAAAGTCTGGCACAGAAAAGGTGCTCAATAAAGAATGAGTGGTAGGGCAACCCACTTGGGACCCCCTTCTGTCTTTCTCTCGGATAGAATCTTTCTAGAATCTTTCTCTCTCTCAATAAATATACTCTGCTCTTTAAAAAAATAAAAAAAGAATGAGTGGTAGAAGTGGTGGTGTAGTCATCATAAAATCTAATTTTATAAAGCTTGACTTCCTAAACCAGAGAAAAAGTCTTTTCCTTTCATAAATCATTTTTATGATTCAGTTAATACTTTATGGGCCAGAGTTTCCCTTCTGTTCTTGCCTGATTGGATACTGCATCTTCCTGCCTAGAGGAATTGCTCACTTAAAACCACTACCACACACTTCCGTTCTCTCAATCACTACTTTAAAAAAAAGAGCTAGATGTGATGGTGTACATGCCTGTAATCCCAGCACTCAGAGAAGAGGCTGAAGCAGGGGGATGGCCACAAATTTGAGGCCAGCCTAGACTACATAATGAGAAAAAAATTGTTTACATGCTTAATCAATACATATTCATTCTTTGGCAGGTGCTGTGCCACTAAGCTATAACCCTGGCCCCTCATATTATGTTCAATAGATTAATATTATATAAAAAAGTTCCAATTTTTTTATCTAGTAAAACTTCTTTCCTTGAAGTTATTTGGTCTGATACAAATAAAGATGCAACAGTTTTCTGTTGTATTTGGATGATATGCATTTTTCTATCCCTTCAAATCCAACATGTCTTTGTTGTAAGTATGACTCTTTTATTCTAGTATATCAAATGTGCCTCTAACAAAATACTCATATTTGATACAATTAGTGTTTATGCCTTTTTCTTTAGATCATGTCGGCTTTGTTTTTTATTCCTTTTTTCTCATTACTCATATTTCTATTGTACCATTTTACACTTTTCAAAAATCTTTTTACTCTTTTTAAATTGTAGTATAAACCATATAACATAAAATTATCATCATACTCACTTCCTTTTCTCATGGGATGGGGTGCATTATTCCTGGAAGTATTATAATACCAAGTCAATGCATGGAGTGGACAAAGCAAGCTCTTATTCCACCTTTCTGCTTCAAAATTCATTTAACATATTGCCCTGAGATACAGCACATATCAAGACATTCAACTGAGCAGAACAGATACAACAGCTGATTTTAACTAAAGGCTAATCACGCTTTTATGTGTACAGCTGAACAGAGTTAACTATGTCACTGCTATTACCTATTATTATTATCCTTTAGGGTTCTATTACTCATACTTCCCAGCATGTTTTAAGATACTTCCCATCCCATGCAGACTATCTCCACCATCCCTGTGCTGTCCTGTGCAGATTTTTCAAGTGACAGAACTGAGGCAGGGCAAGTCACACTGGATGCACCTTAGGCGTTTCCAAGTATCCGCTAAACCTGATTTGAAGTAAACCAGGAGTTCTTTCTGACTCCTGTGCTATCAAGAATGACCACTGTTCTACAATGAAGTGTATTTCTAAGTGAATTGTGCTGCCAGCTCAGGTAGGTGTCCTGGGAGGACAGCCATGCAGTGGTCAAACAGTGGATAATTCAAATTTGTCTGTGTCAACGGAAACACTCAGATACTAAATTTTTCTCTAAATATGTAACTTAAGCAAATTACTTAACTACTCTGAACCTTAATTTCATCAGCAAAAAATGAAGATAACCCACACTGAACATAAACATGGCTGATGTAAAGATCAAATGAGATAATATACCTGACAGCCTTAATTATCCAGGACTATAAATATACAAGGTACTGATTATTTGCTTAACAATTCAAGTTTTCATTAAGAGAAAAGTAATTTTTTAAAAACATATAGGTTAGTTCACAGCAGAGTGACTGTAAATTACTGAGCTAAGAATCAGGCTTGTACAAAGAATACCTCTACAAGATCTTTTCTTGGTCTGAACTTTAAAAGGGGTTCACTGATACGGATGGAACACATTCCACCACTGCCTTCATAGCAGCAAATCCCAGCACACCTGGAAAACAATTTCAACAATGTTACATTTTCAAAATACACATGAAAAGGAAAATAAACGAGCAAATCCTCACTCCTTCTTTGGCAATTCACATTAAGAGGATCCTGCCAGCATATAGCTTTTTTCTCAGTATTAGGGATTGAACCCAGGGCCTATGTGCTGAGTTACAACCTCATCTTTTTTTTTTTTTTTTTTTTGAGACAGAGTCTAGATAAGTCTCTAAATTGCCCAACTGTTATCCTCCTGCCTAAATCTCCCAGAGTACTGGGATTACAGGAGCGTACTACCAAAACCAGCCCACATAGCTTTCTTAAGAATTCATCCTCTTGGGAGCAGAACTTGCACTGCACCGTTAGGGGACTGTTGCCACTACTGTGGCTTCCCCTACCCTAACAGCTGCTATAGGGACCCACTCTCCTCCCCTGCCAGTCAGTAAGTGGCAGTAAACATCACAGCCGTGGTAGGACATCTGAAGAGCTGTGGCCCCTGGGTCCTGGTCCTCTTGGGGCAGGATCCTGGGAATCAGGTCCACATGCCCTAAGGAATCCTGGGTCCTTGGGGGCACCCTCAGGGCCAGGTCCTAAGAGTCAGTCTACACGTCCTGAGGGACACTGGATCTTGGCACTCCTAGGCCAGGATCCTAGGGAATAGGTCCACTCATTCTGGGGGACACTAGGTCCAGCGCACTTCTCGTTGCGGTGTCCCGGCAGGGTCGGATTCTCAAGGCCCCTGGGGTTCCTCCCTCCCGAAGCCCCAGAGAAGAGGCGGGGCACCAACGGCAGACTTTCTGGCCGTTCGGGGCGGTGTGCAGGCACACTCACAGCGTCATGCGCGCGCTCCATTTCACCTCCACCGCCTCCAGCCGGCCCCAGAAAAAGCTGTCGTTGAATTGCACGAATAGGGCCTGTAGGTTTGGGGTGGGGTCCACCAGCTCCCAGGACGCGTCCACCAGCGACAGAGTCTCCTGCGCTGCACGCTTGGCGGCCCGCGCGTCCCACTCCTCCTGCAGTCGCAGCGCGACCATCAGGTCCTCCTCCATCGCACTGTCCAGTTCTTCTCGTATCCTCGACGACACCGGCTTCACGAAACGTGGGCCCGTCTTCAGAGGGAGCGCGGGCTCGTCCAGAACACCGGCGCCAGGATGCGGAAGCCTGGCAGCGTAAGGTAGTACAACTCTCACCGCAGACAAGGGACAAGTAGAATCTCAAAAAGTCGGTTACCGCCTTTTACCCCGCCCTCGCTGGTCACGCCCCGCCCGTGGCAGATCCCAGTTCGCCCCTACTTCCGCAGTGGTGCGCACGCGCCTTAGGCCGTTAGCGTTTCTGCGCAGGCGTCATAACCGCGTTCAACCAAAGCGCAGGCGCGGTGTGCGACGCCTGTCTACGGTGCAGGCGCAGAGTGCAACGTGTAGCTCTGGCGCAGGCGCAGTGCCCGACGCCCGTTCCTGGCGCAGGCGTCCTCCTCTTGCTCACGCCCCGCTCCTTCAGCCTCCAAATTCCGCGGGGTTCGGGTGGGGTCAGACGGCAACGAGTGACAGCGACTGTGGGAGGCCGGCGCTCAGAGGGCGATGGCCATGTCGGACAGCGGGGCGAGCCGCCTGCGGCGACAGCTGGAATCCGGTGGGTTCGAGGCACGACTGTACGTGAAGCAGCTGTCGCAGCAGTCGGACGGGGACCGCGACCTGCAAGAGCACCGACAGCGAGTGCAGGCGCTGGCGGAGGAGACGGCGCAGAACCTGAAGCGCAATGTCTACCAGAACTACCGGCAGTTCATCGAAACAGCGCGAGAGATCTCGTACCTGGAGAGTGAAATGTACCAGCTTAGCCACCTGCTGACAGAGCAGAAAAGTAGTCTAGAGAGCATCCCGTTGGCTCTGCTACCCGCCGCTGCTGCGGGGGCCGCCGCCAGCGAGGATGCGGCGAGCTCCGGGGCCCGGGACCGCCGCCGAGGCCAGGCTGGCTTCCTGCCTGGGCCAGCCGGTGCCCCGCGAGACAGCCCCACCGCAGGCGAGGAGGGCAAGCAGCGCACCTTGACCACACTCCTGGAGAAGGTAGAGGGCTGCAGGCACCTGCTGGAGTCGCCTGGGCAGTACCTAGTGTACAACGGGGACCTGGTGGAGTATGAGGCAGATCATATGGCGCAGCTGCAGCGCGTGCACGGCTTCCTCATGAACGACTGTCTGCTGGTGGCCACCTGGCTGCCCCAGCGACGGGGCATGTACCGCTACAACGCGTTGTACCAACTAGATGGCCTGGCTGTGGTCAATGTCAAGGACAACCCACCCATGAAGGACATGTTTAAGTTGCTTATGTTCCCCGAAAGTCGAATTTTTCAAGCAGAAAATGCCAAGATCAAACGGGAGTGGCTGGAAGTGCTGGAGGAAACCAAGAGGGCACTTAGTGAGAAGAAAAGGAGGGAACAGGAGGAGGCAGCGGCCCCGCGAGGGCCCCCTCAAGTGACTGCCAAGGCCAGCAACCCGTTTGAGGATGATGACGACGAAGAGCCGACCGTTCCTGAGGTAGAGGAAGAGAAGGTGGACCTCTCAGTAGAGTGGATCCAGGAGTTGCCGGAAGACCTGGATGTCTGTATTGCCCAGAGGGACTTTGAGGGTGCCGTTGATCTTCTGGACAAACTGAACCACTACCTAGAAGACAAGCCCAGCTCACCTCCTGTGAAGGAACTTAGGGCCAAAGTGGATGAGCGTGTCAGGCAGCTCACTGAGGTGCTAGTGTTTGAACTCTCCCCAGATCGCTCGCTGAGGGGTGGCCCCAAGGCCACTCGTAGGGCAGTTTCTCAGCTTATCCGACTGGGCCAGTGCACCAAGGCATGTGAGCTGTTTCTGAGAAACAGGGCAGCAGCTGTGCACACTGCAATACGGCAGCTCCGAATCGAAGGAGCCACTCTCCTTTACATTCACAAGCTCTGCCATGTCTTTTTCACCAGCCTGCTAGAGACTGCAAGAGAGTTTGAGACAGACTTTGCAGGCACTGACAGTGGCTGCTACTCTGCCTTTGTGGTCTGGGCAAGGTCAGCCATGGGCACGTTTGTGGATGCTTTCAGCAAGCAAGTGTTTGACAGCAAGGAGAGCCTCTCAACAGCCGCAGAGTGTGTGAAGGTGGCCAAAGAGCACTGCCAGCAGCTGGGGGAGATTGGGTTGGACCTCACCTTCATCATCCATGCGCTACTGGTGAAAGACATCCAGGGGGCCTTGCACAGCTACAAAGAGATAATCATTGAAGCCACCAAACACCGCAACTCAGAAGAGATGTGGAGGCGGATGAATCTGATGACTCCTGAAGCCCTGAGCAAGCTCAAGGAAGAGATGAGGAGTTGCGGGGTCAGTAACTTTGAGCAGTATACAGGCGATGACTGCTGGGTGAACTTGAGCTACACGGTGGTTGCCTTCACCAAACAGACCATGGGCTTTCTGGAAGAGGCGCTGAAGCTGTATTTCCCAGAGCTGCACATGGTGCTTCTGGAGAGCCTGGTGGAAATCATCCTGGTTGCTGTTCAGCATGTGGATTACAGTCTGCGGTGTGAGCAGGATGCAGAGAAAAAGGCTTTTATCAGGCAGAACGCATCCTTTCTGTACGAAACAGTCCTCCCTGTGGTAGAGAAGAGGTTTGAGGAAGGTGTGGGGAAACCTGCTAAGCAGCTCCAGGATCTGAGAAACACCTCTAGACTCATGCGCGTGAATCCGGAGAGTACAACTTCAGTGGTCTAATGGTTGAGTCTGCTTTTGTGTACATACATATTGCTTATGTGTTATTTATATTTATGTTGTTACAGTAGCATATCTGTGATAGTTGGAAACAGCTCAAAAATTTGAAATTGCTTTCTTAGAAATGTAAAATCAAAAGGAGAAAAAAATATTAATTTAAGTTCAAATAATGAAGGTATACGAATTATTGAAACATACTATCTAAGCTTTTCTTTTAAATTATGCTAATTCTTTAATTAAAATGTGGTCCCACTGTAGTATTACAGTTTATTTTTTAGTCAAACCATACTTTCTCATGCAAAAAACCCCTCCATAAATATATACATGTTATTATGTTGTGAAGTTTCCCAGTTCACCAAAATGTTACTTTTTTTAAAGGGTACAGTGCCATCTCAGAGCCTGCCTCAGATATTTGTCCTCCTCAAGCTGTAATTGAACAATTTGGGAAAAAGAAAGGAGTTAGGAAAATGTGTTTTAGGATAAGTTTTATTCAAAAGAATTACTTCTTGAAACTAACTGTGTGTGGATGTCAGATACTCCCATCCTTATAGAATACAAGAGGAAGCTTTTATGAAAATCAGGAGCTAGGGCCATGGTGTAATCCAGTTACTGGAAAGGCTAAGACTAGCCCAGGCAATTTTGTCAGTCCTTATCTCAAAAGAAAAGGGCTAGAGATACAGTTCAATGATAGAGCACTCCTGAGTTTTATCCCCAGCCCTAAGGAGAAAACAAGAACAAAAAAAACAGGAAAGTCTCCTCAACAAACACTTCTATAATTTGAATGACTGATTATTTTCAGTTGCTAATTAGCAGCTTGATACTGTTTGATTTGGAAGCATCTACTTGGAAATTGGAAATGATAAAGTGCCCCCCCAGCATATTTCTGAAATGTGTAAATTTCCAGGTGGAATGTTCATCCTTGTCATATTAAATTTTTTAAAAAGTAATAAAAACAGGACACATTGAGGAACCTTGGCAGTAGCCAGTGACTTTCAGCCCTCCAGCCCTTCAGTGTACGTTTTATAGTAGCTCAGTTTGCAGGCAAATGAAAAAAATTTCTATTGAAATCTGTATGGATTTCAGGGTCTGAATGCCTGAGAAGTTGAGGGAAAAATGCAGATCTTGGTGTTCTGAAGAATGACTACTTTCAGCAGAGATTTGTTTTGGATTCTTTCTGTAACAAAGTAAAAGAGATGAGACCAGTATACCCAAATCACAAGGAAGATACTCTCACAATGCTCCATGCTGCATTTTCTTTCTTGAGACAGAATCTTATGTAGTTCATGGTGGCCTTGAACTCATTATATAGCCCTCAGTAGTCTTGAACTCACAGTGATCCTCTTGCTTCAGCCTCCTGAGTGTTGGGATTATAGGCAAGTGCCATCATGCCTGGCCCATTTTCTTGTTTTATTTTTAACTTTTATTGCTTTGTGTTTAAAAGGACTTCAGATTATAATGCTTAATTTATATTGCTTAGTAAAACAGAAATAAGAAATATGAGCTTCCCAGGGTTTCTAAGCTGTGCTTCCACTGTATATTAACATTCTTCATTATTTGAAAGAATTGTTTTTGCTGAGTTTTTTTTCATAGCATCTTGTGATTCTTTTCCTTAAGTGCCATTTATGATGTCCATGATTTCTAAAGGTCCTTTATCTGAATAAAAATGATGGTATTAAGACAAAATTACATGAAACCTGAAATGGATTCTGAACAGTGACTCTGGGTTATAAGGCTCTTTAATTACTCAGATGCCAGACTGACACTTTTCTTTTAACTGTCTTTCCCTCCCCACCACATAACTGGGATTGAACCATACTGGCATGTACTGAGCTACATTCCTGGTCCTTAAAATCTTGAGACAGGGTCTTGCTAAATTGGCCGGGCTGGGCTTGAATTTGTAATCCATTTTAAACTATCCATATTTAAAAGGTCAGAAGGGCCAGGGGACAGGGATATGCTAATAATCTCGGTACTCTGGAGGTTGAGGCAGGAGGATTTCAAGTTAAAGCCCAACCTGGGCAACTTAGTGACTTAGTGAGATCTTGTCTCAAAAAAAAAAAAGGGCTGGGGATGTAACTCAGTGCAAAAGCTCTTGGCTTAATTCCCAGTACCACAAAAAATTATATATATAAAAGGTTGAAAGGTATTAGGATTTTCTCTGACTAATTTTTTTTCACATATCTAGGATTTTCTATATAACATAACTGGATAGCTTAGCTGAACAAAGACAGTTATACTTTTTAAAGAATCACTGGAAACTTGAATTTTATAAAATTTTGTGATTATTAATTTTGTGCCATTTACAGTCTCTAATATATTGTAGAAAATATGAACTGTGTAAATATGGCACAGGATCTGTGAAATAATAGTTCTAAAAGTTCCTCTTCTTTTCTTTTTTGGTGCCAGGGATCAAACTCATGACCTCAAGTTTGCCAAGCAGGCACTTACACCACTGAGCTAAACCCCCACCCCTGAAAGTTCCTCTTAAGGCATGGAGTTGCAAAAACTTAAATGTTTTATTCTCATATATAAATGGTTCTTCGTAAAACTGCCTGCTTTTTAAAACTGGAAGTACAGGATTTTCCTCTGTTAAGAACTTGTGTATTCCTTAATGAGAACTGTAGCAGAAGGAAGTATGCTTTGGTGAATCAATCAGTGTGGGAAGCTGATTAAATCTGCCAGTTTTGTAATGTAACTCTGTGCTGGACATAAAAAGTTAACTCTGGATTCCTGCATGTGGGATCAGAGTTCTTCTCCTCTCTAAAACCTTTTATCTCATTAGGCTCCAGAACAGAAATCGAATCCAGAAATGTTGTACATGCTGAATACCGCTTAGCATTGATTGTTTTCTTGTTTGCTTCAAGCATACCTATCACTTGAGCTTGGATCACAGGCTTGATTGGATTAATTACTGTTTGGAAAAAAGACACTGTGGAATTAAAGTCTTTTTTGATTAAAGTCTCATTTCACTTATGTGCTAAAAACTTGATTATTTTTTGTTTACAATGCTACCTATGGTTTAATTTTCAGTACTTGTATCTCACAACTTGATCTCTTATCTAGGATTGGGAATTTGGGACTTAACATGCAGTATAAAATCAGTATGTACATTTCACTTTTGATATCCTGTTATAAGGAACTCTGAAATGTTTTATAAAATAAAGCTTTAAAATGTACTTACACTGGATAAAATTGATATTATAGTCATATCAGTCTTTGTTAATCAGGATTTAACGTTCTCATTTTTGTTACTGAGATATTCACTTTTTTATTATATTTATGTGGGGAGGATAGAACGCTTTTAGCTAATTTAAGCATTCTGGTTACTGTCAGAATTGTGAATAAATCAGGTTTGTTTGCTTAGGATTCCCTTGAGTGAGAACATGTATATAATGTGAGTTTATCCTAAAAAAAAATTTTTTTATGCCATCTGTACTTACCTAAATAAAACAATTCAGGATGCAGGTCTTAAGACCAAGGAGTTAGTTGATGGTGCACACCTGCAAACCCAGCACTCAGGAGGCTGAGGCAGGAGGATCGCCATGAGTTTGAGGTCAGCTTGAACTGCAATGAAACCTTCCCTCAAAAAGACAAAAAAAAAAAAAAAAAAAGACCAAGGAGCTAAATGACAAGGATCTGCATTTTTTTAAAAGTAATGTGCATCTACAATGGAAAGAAGCAGTAACATATATACAGGTATTGAGTGTTGTGCTTCACAGTGACTGAAGTGTGAGGGCAGGGAGGACAAAATAAAGCTAAGCATGTTTTCTCCTCTTCAAACGTTTCAATATTGGGAAAAGTCAACAAATAAAAATTATAGTTACTCAGCTATGTATAGGAACAACACTGAGGAGGAAGAGTAGGATAATTTGAGGAGTTTGGGACGTTCTCATTGAAGTACTGGTCTGAAGTACTGGTCCTTGAAAAATGAACAAAACAGACTTACAAAGAGAAAGGAAGAGAGTGACAGGAGCAAAGACTGCGGGCAATGCAGGTGTCACATGAAGAAACCTGCTGGAAGGGCCACAGAGCACATAGGAAAGGTGTACCGTGCATGCTGCCCAAGAGGGCCTCACTCTGTCCTGAGGTATCAAGAGCCAAACTCCCCACCTGTCTGAAGCTGCCCACACTCACTCCCCAGAGGTGAGCCTCGCTAGGAGTTTCATGTGCATTCCCCCTAGAAACTGGGCCATACCATACATGCAGTTCTAGATCTGGTTCTTACTCACCTAGCAATTCAGGATTTTTATGATCACATCTCACATCAATACTATACCTCACCTGTGCTTTTTTCTGTGACAACTATTTTCACACTTGATGGATAAATTACAATTTCCCATTTTACAATTATTTTGTTGACTAGGTTTTTGTGATTACAAAAAATTCCTGACGAAGCTCCATACACACAGGTAAGTGTATGTGTGTACGTATGTGTGTGCAAGTGAATATACGTGAAAGATACATGGCTACACATTGTTCTGCCAAACTGTACTTTCAAAATTCAGGTCAAATTGATGATTAGGTTGTGCCATTTTATATTCTCCCCAACAGTATAAGGAAATACTACTGTATTTGTTTCTATGAATCATAAAAATATAATAATAAAGGTAGCCCTATTTTTACCAGTTCTTTTCTGTGACAAAGTGTCTCATATTTTTTTAGTGTGGTCAAGCAACTTTGTATTTCTTTTTCTATTAAAAACTTTATATTTGTTGCTATTCTTCTATTACCTTTTTACTATGATTTGGAAATTTATTGTATAGTTAGGAAATTTTTGGTTTTTTGAAACAGGGTCTCACTGTCTCAGGCTGGCCATTAACTCTTTTTGTAGCCCAGGTTGGCCCCAAACCTGTGGTGATCACCCTGCCTCAGCCTCCTGGGTGCTGGGATTACAGCTGTAATGACACCTGTAATCCCAGCCACAACACCTGGCTCTATAGTTAGGAAACTATTATGGTTATTGATTTTTCTTAGTTTGTTCTTTCTTTGTATTTTAGTATATGTGCTACCAAAGTGTGCATTGTCATTTTGTTTATATATTCTTACTTTCAGCGTGCTAAGTTTTCATCAGTTACGAAGCCAGACTTGTCTGAGTTTTTTTGTGAATTGTTGTGTCAGACTTAGGGCTTGTCTGCTGGGCATGGTAGCTTTATGGGTAAGAAACTGAGGCTTTGCAAGGGTACATACATCACAGGAGACCACATAAGGCCAGTATGGATGGCCCTATCTTACGATGATTCTATTCTCAATATTTATTTCTTTAGGGTAGTGTTGTATTTCAGATTTTAGATTTCTTTCCCCAGGCTAGCAGTATGCAGAAGGATCCTCTCCCATGACGCTGGGCAGCCCCAGCAGCTGTAGCTCTATCAGCTACAAAGTCACTGCACTGTGTGGCTAAGATGTGCCAAAGGTTAGGCACACCGAGGACATCTGCATGGCAGAGCTGGGTTTCAAACCTGGCACAGTTCCATATGCTGCTCTGTGTCAAACTGTGCCTGCATGAGAGATGGCTCTAGAAAACCAGATGACTTGAGCCTTTCTCTTTACTTCACATTGCTGGAAGCTCTGTAATTTATGGGCAGGAGAGAGTGAAGGGGCCTAGAGTCAGCAATGTGGCTTGAAGCTGTGGGTGTGGGGACGAGGTGTGCGGTGGGTGCTGCGGTGAAGCTGTCAATTATTAGGAAGCAACTCTGCTTTTATGAGGACTTCAGGTTTACTCAGTGTTGTGGAACAACAGTTGGGGAAGAGACTGAGAAGACAGTAAACCCTCTGCACAATGCCTTGGAGAGCAGTCTCATTCGGTCTTCCCTGCACCTCAGTTGCTCCCCATGCACTTGACTGCCTGGCTGTAACACCCAAGCTGGCTGGAAGACAAATCTAGCCACTTGCACCCAAACTAGTCCTTCTTTAAACCTGAAATTTGTTACAAATGAATCAAAAATTAAAGATCATTTTAGTCTTTAATACTCACAAGTACAGCACATGTCTTGGGAAAGAAAAGGAACCAAATTAAGTGCCTGAGGACTTTCAAAAGCACATGTAAGCCAGGTGTGGTGGTGTAAGCCAACAATCCTAGTACTCGGAAGGCCTGAGACAAGAGGATCGCCGTAAGTTGGAGGCCAGCCTGCGCTATGGAGTTCAGTGCCAGCCTGAACTATATTAGCAAAACCCTGTCCGCCCCACAAAAGCACACCGGGAAAGCAACTGTCCTCTAACAGCCTGCTCTGCATGGCAGGCAGCAGTTGAGTGCCTGTTTGGTGGCACTCTATGCAGGAGGCATTGTTCAAGTCACTCAGCTTTTGCTTAGTCCACACACTTAGGAATCCTGGCTTCCCAAAACAGCAGGTCCCACCCTCAAGCAAGCCCCTAAAGGAGGCAGTTCCCAATGTGTGGCCTAGCACAGAGGCTCTTTAACCTGAGTGTGCAGAACAGATGGATGGCCTGGCTTCGAACTCAGGCGCATTTGGGAGAATTCGGAAGTAGGTATTCCAGAACCACAGTTTGAGCTTTTCAGTGACTTTCTTTGGCATTTAGATTCCAATTCAAATGTCTCACCAGGATTGACCTTAGCTGCTAGTTATGGATTTGACACCCTCCCCTTTAGTATGCTGAATCTCTTATTTCATTAGCCATGATTCATTTCAGTCACTTGACCTTTTTTTTTAAGAATTAGATTTTTAGTGTGTTTATGACATCTATGAAGCTCATCTTGGGGAACTGGTACATACACATACTGCATCTTGACCATTTCTATTTCCCTTTCCCCATTCCTACCCTCTGCCCTCCCTCCTTCCCCAGAGCCTCTTCCATTTCTAGTCTACTTCCCTGTTTCCTAACATTTCTAGTTTTTAAATTACATAGTTTGGGCTTCTCCTGGGCCACAAAAACCATGTGACAGTTAACTATGTCTAATTAATTTTACTTTATTATGGTCTCAAGATCTACCCATTTTCCTACAAATGAATCAATTTTATCATTCTTTATGGTTAAGTGGTACTCCATTGTGTATAGACAGTACGGCCCACTCCCAGTTCAAGCTGGCCTCAGCCTCCCAAGTACTGGGATCATAGGTATGCACCACCACACCAGTCTACATGGTACATTTTTAAATCCATTCATCCTGATGAACATATAGGCTGCTTCCATAATTTAACCACTGCGAACTGCGCTGCTATAAACATGGGTATCCTGTATCATTGTAATGTGATAACTTTAACTCTTTCAGGAAGATACCCAAAGAGATACAGCTGGTTGAATGGAATTTCTATTGGCAATTTTTTGAGGACTCTTTCAGGTTCTCCAGGACTTAGGACCTCTATTTTCTTTGCACACCCCACACTCTACTGCCCCTTCCTCCAGGCTCTAAACCCACCCTGCTCAACCCAGTGCTTGGTTTCCACATCAAGCAGCTCCCCATCCGGTCCCAGTGCTTCCTCCCCAAGTGCTTTAGCACATTCACACTATGTCACATAGCATTTCTGGTGCACATGTTTTGACTGATTCAATTCTGTTAACTAAGGTCATTGGATGGCAAAATTTAAAGTTAATTTATTACGTATGTGGGCGTCTTGTCCTTGAGATAACTTTAATTAATGCAAAAATAATAATATAAGACACCAGGAGAGAGTTCCTTATCTGAAATGCTTGGAGCCAAAATTGTTTTCAATTTTTGATATTTTTTAGAGTTTGAAAGATCTCCACATCCATAATGAGATATCATCAAGATCTGACTAACCCAAGTATGACGTAAAATTCATTTATGTTCTATATACGCCTTGCACACATCCTAAAGCAAAGTTTATACGCTACCGTTAGTGCAGCTCACTTGTAATCCTCTTGCTTCAGTGCTGGGATTACAGGCATGCACCACTGTGCCTGCTTTTCTTTGAATAACAGGAGCTTGAGTGTTGATGTGCTTTGTCATAGAGGTCAACACAAAAGTTAAAAACATGTAGGAAGCTGAAAAGTATTAGTGAAATGGAAGCTGCTTTTCCAAACACATTTTCAAAAGACTGTTTTATTTTAAAAGGTACACACACAGAGTGGGACACAAATGCTGAGAACTCTCATGGCTAGAAGACTACCCTGATGGCTCACATTGATCAGTTCCTCCACTTGTCCACAATGCACGAAGTCTTGCAGAGCACAGGGTGTGTCTCTTCCACTATGTCCCTCTTTGCAGCAGTGAGTCTTTTGTAACAGTAATTATGTACCCAAACTTTCCATAACTGCTTGGTGATTATTAAAGTTTTGCAGTGACCAGTTTTCCTATTGGTGTTTTACAACCTAAGACAAACAAAGAAACCACTCAAGAAATGGTGCTGATTTTGTTCTTCTTTTGCAACTCTCTTAAGCATGCTTCACAGAACTTTGTAGGCTGATCAGCACCAGTGGGCATGCTGGTCCACCACCTGGGAAACAGCAAATGTGCAGAGGTACTGGTGTACCCATCACAGGACTGACAGGGCAGAACCAGGAGCCAACTGCTGCTGTGCTTCTGCACCGGAAGTCCAGCGTGTTCTAGTAAATTCATACAAACATCTGCTCGCTGCCATGCATAAGCTCATTCTGTCACCCCTGGTGAATAATGGTGGTTAGCCATGTAGCCCTAACTACCAAATCCGAAGTTGGTTTTTAGGTTGCATACTCAGATTTCAGGCATGATGTAAATGGAAAGCTGGGATTTTGACCTACATTTTCTTTCACCAGGTCTCATACTCCATGTCCGCATCAGTGATGCAACTACCCTCCTAGCCTTCCTCTTCGACCATTCCCCTTCCTCCATATTTCCAGTCCTGGTTTTCCCAACACCTAAAGACACCTACCCAAAGCTGTTCCACACCGCTTTGACAAATGTCCTGAAATTAAGTTTAGGTGCAAAAATACTAATTGTAAGAATATCCACTTAGTAATATAATGCTTATTAAATTTAACTAACAGATAATCATTTGTTTTAAATAGTAACATCTTCCCCTTCTAAATGGTCCAATCATTCCTACAGGAAGTGTTCTTGACTTCCTCTAACCATTCACCTCTCCGTTCATGTCAAGGCGCTTCACTCCCATGTACACAAAACAAATGGCTTGCCTTTGCTGGGCTGAGTGATTTCTTACAGGCTGACAGTCTAGAGAAGAGTGAAGGTAAAATTACTCCCCCAAGGATGTGCTATAAGCCTAAATTCTGAGTTTAGAAAGGCTGTATGACCCAACTCTGATCCCAATTCCTCACCTGGAAGAGAGGAGACCCAAGAATGGAGACGGAGGGCTGGAATCAGCAGCAGAATGACAGGCAACCTCACCATAACCAGAGGGAAGGGCCTGGCTCCCACCAGTGATATCAGGCACTGAATCTGTTTTGCACCACACTGCCTGCTTTGGGCTTGTTGGTTAATTTTCCTTGTAGTTTCTATCTGGTTCATTCTGGAAATTCTAGACTATCTTAAAAGCCTTGTTTCTATTAGAACTCTACTGCTTATTTTGATCAAGTATTTGGTGCTAAGGTTTTCTTTCCCATTTTAATACATACTAATAAACATAGGTGAAAACGTCTCATGTTTTATTAAACCACACACTTACCAAGTATCTCTTCTAATTTTCTCAATGCAGGCTCATTCACACTGTATATGTTGTCATTATTTCTGGAGGAAAGAACAACAAGCTTTGTTAATGCATACACCAGAGCAAAAAGACAGCTTTTCAACACTATTTTTTGTTCCTGACTACATGTACCTTCGCAAGCTCCTTGCACAGTCTTTTCCTAGCCAGTCTACAGTGGGTGAATGGTCTTGCATTCCCATTACCACACAAGGCCTATGACTGCAAAAGTCTACACAGTAAGCTTTATCATGGCTACATTCACTCACTTAGGAGAATATTTGTCTGTTCATCCATCTATCCACCCATCTACACACACACACACACACATACACACGCACATAAACCATTCCTCAAAAAAGCTTTCTCATGATTAATCTATATATTTCAGAATTAGATAAAAGCCAAGCTACAGGCCTATGGTACTTTCTTCCTTGCTTTGATTTCATTTTCACTCATAACTGGGCAAGGATTCCAGGGTCATGAGATGAACACACCAGGGCAGACATGTAAGGCACCTCATGGCCTGTTCCAAGGGTCTGTCCCCATGTACCTCTGGATTTTATGCTCCAGTGGCACTGGCTGTCCTCACCTGTAGGTCCTACGCAGTACTTACACTTTTTTCTTCTCTACCACACCAAGTCTCACACAAGCAGCTAAAGCATTTTTCTGCACATCCGAAGATAAGACGTCATAACACTGAGAGGTACCTGACAGAGGAAGGAAGAATTAAAGGATCAGTTTTGGTTCTCAACTGAAAGGAATCACCAGCAACAGAGGCATGACTGACCTTGATCAAGAAGCTGATTTGTGAATTTTCTAACTGCAGCCAAGTAGTATTTCTCAGTGAAGTGGTCCTCTTCTTCATACAAGAGGTATTTGCAAATTATCTGATTTTAAAAAGGAGTATGAGAGGAACAGAGAGGAAGAAAAAGTAGCCAGATGTAAGAGAACAGCAAATAACTTTACTCTGCCCTCTGCAAAAAAATGATGTATCACAAAGGAGCAGAATGCAGACCCTATAACAGTTGACCACAGAAAAGCTGCAGAATTTTAAAGATCTCTTTTTTGAGCTTATATTACTTTTAAAATTAGGAAAAACAGTTTTACATAATAGCAACATTTATTAAAGTGCAATTGCTCATCTTCATCAGGTACAAGCTAATTACTAGTAGCTGCACACATCTCATGCTACTTCAGAAGAGAAGAGCTAATTTGTAACTTGGTCTTTTTCTCTGAATGTACCTAATTAAGTGCTCAGCCCTGAAGTACTGGGAAATTTCCACTGCAAAAAGATGATGAAACACAGAACTAACATTTATCAAGTGCCTGCTCTGTGACAGCCTTTGTGCAAGGAGGGGCCACCTCATGGGCCAGAAGTGCCATTGTGCTACGAGGCTGGTCCAGTGCCCACAGCTGGTGTGCACTTCCATGTGTGTACATGGAAGTGAGAAACAGAGCTCTATTCAGCAATGTACACAGCCCCCACAGCTCACACTCAAGTTTCTGCTCTCCCTTGGAGACCTGGCATTAAGTCCTGCTGGGCACAGGCACCATCTCCTTTCTATACCTGCTCCCCAGAACTCTGCAAGCTCTTATGATACTCACATTTGAACTTTTTCTTTCTTTTTCAACATCAGAACTTAGTAACATAAATAACTGACTTTATGTGTCAATCAAGTGTTGCTTTCCACTGAACGCCTACTCAGTATCAAAAATCTTGCTACACACTAACAGCAAGAGACTTAAGACAGTACAACTACAGTATTTCAGGTAATTGTGGTTGTACAACTACTCCAGGGCCTCACTGGCTGTTATCCTCTTGAATCTGTGAGGGATCACACCTCCTCCTGTGTATACTTAAGAGGTAAAATCATTCACGGTATTCATCAATTAGTTCCACCACTCACCTGGGATAGATACTTCCCCTTCAGAGCAGAAGTAAGCACGGGGTGGGAAGTCTTATCTTTGATATAGAGGGCACAAAAGATAACTGGCCAAATTTTCATACCTGATAACACTCCACAAAAGGTTGAAAGAGTCCTACTAGAAATTCTAACACAGTATTTCCTTTGTCTGTAACAAGGATGTCCTTCGTGGTCACCTGTATGGTCTCACTTTTACAAAGCAGGTAACAGCCTTCTTCAAAGTCCTGGAAGGGGAGAGGGGAAGCCATGGTACACCCACAAATTCGGGTTCACAGGCACATGCTGCTATTAATGCATGCTGCCCCCAACAGAGAACACCAGCTAATCTCATGAATGCTGAGCCTCAAACCCATAAAACATTTATGAAACACAACATGGGTGATGGTCTTTCACTCTGCACTGACATGCACCTTACATTTAAATAGGAAGTGTATCCAACAATCCTAAAGACACTTAGGATTGTGCTTATACTCTAGAACCTTTGGGAAACTGTCCTCACTCCCCATGGCATAAAACAAAACCTGCTCTCCCTAACACAGCACACAAAACCCTCCACTACTTTCTATTCTGCCACTGCCCACTCCAACAGCCCAGCAGCCCCGGTCAGGAGCCTGTGCACCCCTCAGCAGTCGATACTGCAGGCAGGACCACCACTCATTGCTCTCCAGGCAAAGGCTGCCTGACTGATGTGTTCCAATGTGCTATTAATAAGAAAGTACTGGTTTTTACTAAAACAGGTATCATTTCTTTACAGTAGCTACACTAGTGGTTTGAAGAGTGACTTCCCTCTTACCAAATAATCTCTAAATTATTAATTAAACTTGAGCAGGAATCAAATTAGACTCTGATGAACTGTGAGTGTCCATTATGCCTGGGATGCCTGTAGACCCTGCTTGACCCTTCTAGAACACATATGTGGGACACTCCTCTCTATGGTCAGCACTCACCCGCACTGTGTTTCCTGGAAGGAAGATGAACTCATCTGACAAGACATTGCATAGGAAGCGGAAGCAATTGTAGACATCCTCTGAAAATAAATTCATTACATGACATTACAATACAGCTTTTTAAACTTTCAAGGGATACCAGGACGTTCATGAAACCTAAAATGTAGTCTTAAAAATCTTTTGTCTTTTTTACTTTTTTTTATTTTAAAATTTTTTTCTTTTGTCTTTTTTAATGATACTGGGGATTGAACCCAGGGCCTTTGCACTGAACTATATCCCCATCCCTTTTTTTGTCTGCTTTGAGACAGGGTCTTACTAATTCAGCCAGGCTGGGCTCGAATTTGTGATTCTTTGCCTCATTGTTGGGATACCTAAAATCAATTCAAGCCAGGGGAAGTAATGCATGCCTGTAATCCTAGCCCTTGGGAGGCTGAGGCAGGAGGCTCACTGCAAGTTTGAGGCCATCCTCGGCCACACAGTGGGTTCAAGGCAAGCCTGGTCTACACAGTGAAACCCTATGTCAAAAAAAAAAAAAAATCAATTCAAATACAAACTACAGGGCAAACTGCAACCTAGCATTGTTTAAAGGTTGAATCTACATTACAAGGAACTTCCTCTTCCCCTACATCAAGGCTCCTGGAAGAAAAGGAAAGGAACTGATTTCCTGGTTTCCTTCTATATTCATATTTCCTATGGGTTCAAATGTATTTTCAGTGCCTGTCCCCTTAGAGTCACCTGTGGAGCTTTGAAAAACACCAAGGTATGGCCCCCAGTCTAGTCTAACTGAAGGAGAACTCTGAAGTGGGGCCCCTCCAGTGACTGTCGTGCAGGCCTGGGTAGGGACTCCCGGCCTTGACTACAGGCCCCTGCTGGCCAGAACTGTGTTCACTTATTCCTGCTGCTCCATAAGACCAAAATGCCACCACTCGCATGGGAAGTACTAGTGTGCCATTGCGGTGCAGGTCCCAGGCTGCATCTGTGGATAAGCTGCTGTCACAACGAGGACAACTGTGCTCCCAGTAGGGGCCTTCTCTGAGAACCATGCAACTCTGCACCCTTCTTTGTAAAATGAGAGGTTTAGACTGGAGAATTTCTAGGTCCTTTCAATTCTAAAATTGTTCTTTTCTTTCTTTTTTTTTTTTTTTCTTAAATTTGAGATGGGGTCTTGCTATGTTGCCCAGGCTAGCCTTGCACTTTGTATCCAGAGATTCTCCCACCTTAGCCTTCAAATAGGGGGGACTAGAGGTATGTGCCATAGCACTCTCCCATGCTAAAACTATAAGAGGATGGCCATGTATTTAGGCAACAAACCTAACTTCTTCTGAGTGTAAGGGTTCCATTCTCAGCTGGTATGTAGGTGCACATTATGGAACTTCGAACACTGCTCCCTTCACGGACCTGAAAGGCCAGACTTCTTCTGAAATCAAGGTCACGCTCCTGAAAGTTACCTTTCCTGAACCCAGGTGTCATCTGCAAGGCTACAGCTACTAAGGAAGGACGGACAAAGATGTTGAGCAACTGGTTCCTATAAGCTGAGCACATAAGGAGAGTGATATGCTGGAAAATAAGTCCGTTGACCACTTCTGAGTCTCCAGAGTCCACTTTCAGAATCACCTGGTCTTTGACAAGGCTGACAAGGTTGGAATGCAGAAGAATGCTGGACTGGACAACTTCTTCGGCGGGTTCATTATCTGCACACAAAGACAGCGCATTTGAATGAGTCGGGTCTCCACAGCATTCTACTCTACCAACTGCATCATGATACTGTACATGAAGAACATTTTATTTTTTTCTTTTCACTTTTGGCAATACTAGGAATTGAGCCCAGGACCTCATCATGCTAGGTAAGTGCTCTACCACTAAGTTATACTCCCAGCTCCATAAACAGCATTTTAAAGGCACCATTTCACATATTAATTTTCTAAGGACATATAACATAGTTTCCTCTTATCTATCTCAAATCTCTCATTCTATAAACATCGGTTCTCATTCTAAAAATCAATACTTCTTGTCTACATCAGAAACCACGGTATTCAAAGTTTGTAATAGCAAATTATTTTTCTGGAATATCACATCCATGTGATTTAACAATAACAAGACAGAAGTCCATGATTAGCACATGAGTACATTAAAACAAAGTCCACACTCAGACACATTTTACACACACATACACATGCAAACACCTTGTTTAGATTCACATGATGATAGCAACACTATCACTCGGCGGGTGGACTAAAGGGCAGCCCATGGTCCTAGTGTCAGTTCTCCATGAACATAGAGGAATGACAAGATCCATTTTCCCACATCAAAGATTATTAAGGCAGCAGACCC
>PVJX010011042.1:0-54747 GCA_004027295.1 Dolichotis patagonum | reverse complement strand
TCCTACTTAAGAGGGTTGTGCTTACTCTTTTACTACAGAACTATTGCAATACAATCATATTTGCAAAGTTCTAGTGCAAGTAATTTAGTTTTTCCTACTATTCCAGTGCCAGCTGTCTGCACCAAGTGAAGAAATGACCTCTTTCTTTCAAAACTATTTATTACAAATTCAGGACCTACATATTTCATTTCCATATGTGCTCTGTTGATCCATGGAAAATTTGAGCTGTAGGATTTCTTTTAGTAGAGATAAAAGTTGATAATGTATGAAATAGGCATTATCACCAACATGATTTTTAAAAATATGAGGTCAGTGGTACATTCAGCATCATAGGAACTACAAACACACACACACACACACACACACACACACACACACACACATGCACACACAGGCATATATTTTTAATGTTATTACTTCTTCTATTGTTAATCATGTTTCTGAACTCTCACCAGGCTGTGAATAACCCACCCAAAAAAAGAATGTTAAGCAATGGAATTAAAATCATCTACTAAGGTCAGTGAATGTCTAACAGAAAGATGGTTTTATATGCTTTTTATAAAGCCCTCAAGAGTTCAAGGACTTACAACCTTTTGAAAAAGTCTCTTGTGTTTTATCATTCTGCTAATTAAGAAGTTCCGGCCCCAGTGTCATGGAAATCTTTTCCGCTGGTTTTCTCATTAAACCTCTAAGGAGCAGCTACATTTTCCTTCCTGATTTTGGTGAAGCCTCAGTCCTGCTAAAACATTTTGTGCTTGTGAAATGACATGGGGAGCACATTCCCTTCCCAATGGGGCAACACTGCTGATGAAGCCATTTGTACTCTGGATCTGGCATGGATTGGGTCTTGTGTAATGGCAGCGGGAAATGACAGTGAACAGAACCTAAGAAGCTAACTGGGCAATCTCCTAAGACCCTCAGGTGTCCAGTGATGCCTCAATACTTTCAGAGCCTCAGGCACTACTGCTTCAGTAGCCTTGTGGTTTTAGTGTACGAGAGGGGACTGGTACCATCCAAAGTCCTAGGGACCTACAGCCAGAAACATTTTCCATAAAATAAATATATTCTGTTTCTAAACTTAGCTTGAAAGCAAGGTCATACCAGATGACTCAAGGAGACACATAAACGATGCCAACTTTTAGAACACTCAGTTTATTGACTTCACTGTAGTCTTAGATCCTGACTGGAAAAAAGTCCTTTGTGCACAGCATTAAACTTCCCAGGATATGAATTGTAACTCTATTCTGCCTTTCCCCTGTGCACCACAAAAGAGATAGCAGGAGATTGGGTAGGGGAGAGGATTTTGGTCTTCAGGAACAGGTATTTGTCAGGTAGGATCCTGTGGTTGTGAGCAACAGAATTAATTTTTCTCAAAGGAAACAAAAAGAAAATTTATGGGAAAATGTTTCAGTACCTCCTATGTGAGGAAGACATTTTATGAACCAGATTCAGGGGGGAGAGCGAAGGTTTTTGGGGGTTTGACAGAAAATATTTCAGAGATTAGTGTAGCTGGAAGATCTGGGCTTCAACTATCTTGCTCCTCCACCTTTGTTTCACTCAAGGGAAAGATATTTTAAAAAAGAGCCTAACTGACTGACTTGGGGTCATGTGCTTTTCTGGGGCTAGGGGAAAAGCTGGACATTTTAACTTATCATGTTATTAAAGAATAAGAGAGAGTTAATGTTTCAAGATGAATTTTGGGCCCACTATCTAGAACAGTAGTTACGAATTTTGGATGACTAGAAAATAGCTTGCAATAACCTTTACCCCAAAGTCTTTTTAGCATTTTTCAAAAGTTCAAGTCTCTTCTGAGGTTTAATATAGACTCAGATATGACCTGATATAAAATTAAAAACAAGTTATAAAATCCTAAGGTAAAATAATACAGAGCAAATATTCCCATTCTAAAAGAATGGAATAAAGAAACAGAAAGACTTGCACCAAATCCAGACCAAAATCTAGCAGGGCAAATTGTAAGTCCTGTAGCTTTATGCCTGATATCTGTGGCATATGATGATGAGATGGAACCATGGAACCAAAGGAACCATGGCCTTGCTGGTTGTGGACCACAAGGTCTCTTTCATGGACTGGCTTTCCTCACAACCTGTAGCTTTCCATAGCTAACATTCCATATGCCTGACATCTGTGCCAGAAAATTAATGAAATAAAATGAAAATTTAAGTTTTTCATTTTTTTCTACTCTACATTTTGCCATGAATTCTTACTATAAATCTGGCTAAAAGCAGCCGTTAGTACCCATGCTGCAGCCTAAATGTTGAGATGCCTTGAAAATTTCTTCAGCAGATTAATTAATCCACTGCCATTAATTTCAGTTTCCTGTAGAGTCTCAGGATATGAGCAAAATGTAGAGAAATTTTCTGCCTGAGTATAATATGAATGCCTTCTAGACAAATTGCTAATGGTGTCTGCTCCCAACTGAAACATTTCATTGTCTCACCTCTTAATGTCTGCATTTTTAGCCATAGACTGTAACCAGAACCATCCATCAAGCTCTGTTTTAGGCCTTCTAGGACTTCTCCAGCCTGCCTCTTTGAACCTTCCCAGCCTCTTCTGGCAAACTCATTCCAAACGCTTCTAAGTCACATGATCAGGTAAAGTTCCAGCAATTACTCTGCTTCTTCAGGGCCAATTTTCTGTAACAGTTAGCTTTTTTGTTGCTCAACAGAACACCAGACAATCACAACTTCAAGGAGAAAAGGTTTAATTTGGCACATGGACTGGAGAAGTCTATCCAGAGTCAGTTGGCTCCATGGTAGGAATAACACGGTAAAAGTATGTGGTATAATACAGTTCCTTATCTCATGGCATCCAGGAAGCAGAGCAAGGGAACAGCGCTAGAGAGGAACTGCAAGAGATCATCTAGTGCCCAGGATGATGCCTCCATAACCCACCTAATCACAGCCAGGCATACACTTTACTAATCTGCTAGGTGCTTCTTAATGCAATGAAGTGGGCAGATCAGAATTAATGGTCAAAATAGTTAAAATAATAGAATAAAAGATATATTCTCTGCCTTTATGCACTTAGCATCAAATGTGAATGAAGGTTGGTAGATAAGCATGTAAATAACAATGCAAATAAATGTGTGGTATTAGAAAATTTTCCATATTGGCTGAGCCTGATAGGGCAATTTAGAGGAGTGGAGTGTGTGGCATAGTCATGTGTAGATCATCCTATGTTTTTCTGAAATGTGGACCCCATGGAAACGTGCTGTAAAAACAAGACTTCATTAATGCAATGTGTCCACAAGTTTATCAGTCCTCTTTGTTCAAATGCTTCATGAATCACAATTGTAGGAATCAGAACTTTATTCCACTGAGCAAGCCCGTATCTCTTCATCAGTGATTTTTAGATCTATGATATGCCTATTGTCTTTTCACTTTCTCCTGTACTATCAAATCTATTCTTATTTAGTTCTCAGGAGAAATTTTTAGGCAAGTAGTATTTTCTTATTCAAACTTTCTTATTTCAGATTTTCTTATTCAAACTGAAGCTCCCATATCATTTGAGTTATAAGTAAGGCTACTGATCAGTTTGCTAAATAACTGTAAGGCCACTCATCGGTTTGCTAAAAATAGACAAATTACAGACTCCCACACAGGTTTAGAGATTTGTCAAGGGTCATGTACATTTGACATGTGAGTAAGACAATGGTCTAAGAGCAGGTTAACTTGAGTGAGGTAATATATTCCATTGCTGAGAAAGCTGGACAAAGCATATAGGTGACTATAGCCCAGCTCAAGGCTTCTTCCATGCCAAGCAAACAGCAAAACTAGTCAAGGATAAACCCTGTCCTTGCAGGTGTACTTTGAAAACATTTTGAATGGTAATCTCTCTTTTGTTGCTATTACTCTCTTGGAGGGTCCATCTGTCCTGCAGGTGGAGAACTCAGAAGGAACCAGATCTGAACCTGAATCCTGCTTTTGTCACTTACTGTCTTTGTGGGCTGGAGTAACTTAGCCAGGCTTTGTTGGCTTCTTTCTCTTTTTCTGTCAAGTGAAGATAGAAGTACATTATGGTTGCAGATGTAACACCCTGAGCATAGCATCTGACCCAAAATAAATATTAGCGTTGCTTGCATTAATTAGCAGAAAAAGTAGAAGGAGGGGATAGAAGTTGAATGTCTCTTTTGTTCAAGCGTTAGTTAAGGTTCTCCAGAGAAACAGAAACAGGAGAGATTCACTGTACGTTGAAGAGCAGACTTCTGTGGTTACTGAGCTGGCAAGTGGAAGACCCACGGAAGAGCCATTGTACTGAGTTAAGTCCCAGAGCAGCCCGCTACAGAGCTCCTCCTTACTTGGGGGAGACTACACCTTCAAATGATTGGATAGGTTCCCTGCATTATGGTTTACTCAAAGTTCTCTGATTAAAATATTAATTTCATCCAAAATCAACCTTACAGAAAAACTCATAGTATTGCTTGACAAAATATCTGACTTGGCACCTGGGCTTAGCTCAGCTGACACATGAAATTCATTGCTATGGTTCCAAAGCACCTTAACCATGCTTTAAAGAAGGTGTCAATGCTTTGTCCAGTATCAGTGAGATTATCATTTCAGACATAGAATTTAGCCAGCTATGATTTTCACAGGATTGGATGCAAATCACCTTTTTTCTTTCTTTCTTTGCTAGTGGTGCTTGCAAGAGTATCCTATGATGGAATGTTTATCAGTTTTTCTTCACAATCTACTTCCAGCTGTGGACCTTTGTTGGCTCTCACACCCTACCCTCTTCCAAAGTAATAACAGCTACATTGTTCCCAGACTAATTAAAGAGGCATCTCTTCAGCCATTGATGCTTACATTGAACTCACTCATCTTTCTCCTGAGCAGTGACAGTCCCTTCAGTAGCAACAGCTGACCCTTGGTAGTTGTTAATGTTATTTAGATCTTGGCCCTGGAATCCAGATTTGTTTTGGAATGAGCCATGTGGGAAGCAGTCAGCTGGTGTGGAGGTCTTTCAGCTGGGGCTTTGGCGGTTCAGAGAGATCTAAGGAAACTATTCTTAGGCCACACTTTTGTGTCAGAGGGAGCAGGGAAATCTGAGGGGCATCATCAATCTTCTGCTGCATGGTTGACAGGTCCCAGCACTCAGGGTACTCTCACCAGAACAGTTTGGCTTAGGAAGTGGCATAATTTGCCTTGTGCTATGGTACATGTTATTAAATCTTCTGTTTAATGTTCTCTTCCAAGGAGGTTGTCTCTGGTGTTTTTATCATCCAGGGAAATGTGGTACCAGAAATGATCACATTCCTGGCAATTTTCTTTGAAAATGGTAAACTTTTGCAGAGTTTATTCTCTTTTCTATTAGGGTCGATAATGAGCAATTGTGAGGATTATTAAACACTCCTAGCTTTCAGTAGGAACTTATTTAGCACAGATGTTTCTATAATTGCAGTACACTGGGAAAATTCACAGTGTTCAATGGCCCAAAACTCATTATTACTTATTACTTCTACCTGTGTGTTGTGGTGCTAGTAAGCTGGGCTGAAATGTTTAATTTAGCAGGGGCTATAGCTGAGGATCTCAGCTATTTTAGAAAGACTACTGAGAAGAGCTTATTAGATGTTCTCCCAAACCTTTATCCTCACCTGTCTTTCAGCCATTACCTGGCACTTTGACATAGTCCTTTGTGTAAGTTCAGGCCGCATCATCTCACTAGATCCCTCCAGACTTTGCCTTGTTTGGAATCTTATAAAGCAAACAGCATAGCTGACAGTTGTGTTTTACTGGGATTAAAAACATGAGATATGCACAACTCTATCTAATTTTCTATTATTTCTCAACTAGGTACAGCTCTCTTATCATAGCAGTATTGCTTATATTTTTAGGGAAATCTTGGTAATGCATGCTTAAGAACAGGAGTCTGAAGGAGGCATTAGTAACATTTCTAAAAGGCAGCAGACAGGAGCACAAAACTTCTGCGTAGTAGTGGCTGTCTATATTCTTAACATCAAGAGTTGAAGAACTTCTCCATTGCATGTTTAATTCCTGTAAGCTGAACGGAGTGTTTTGGCACGGTTATGAGTCTGTGGAGACGTCTGATGAATGTATCTGTGTGACTTTAGCCAAGGTGCTCCTCCTTAAAGGTGCTCAGGGTTTGCCTAGGACCTTCTTGATTTTACACCGTGAACTCAGGAGCTTAGTTCCCAAGTGTCCCTCATCGGAGCAGAGAGAGTTTGCTGGCCACTGTCTTCCGACTCCTCAGGGTTTCCCTGGCTTGTTGGTGTTGCAGCTGGTGTCTCAGGAGGCTAAGTTTTTCTGGGCGTGCAGCTTTTCTCCTCTGTACCTGGAGAAGATTTGGATTTATAATCCTGTCACAAAGGAGAAAACACATGCGAAGTTAAGGACAGTTCTTGTACGGTTGAGCCAATAGCAGAAACTATCAGACTGAAGACTTCAAGCTCTTACATTTGGAATTACAAGTCAAATATGTCACATCTGGAATCTCAAAGCAGGACCAGAAAGTTCTGCTTTTCATATGCATTTTATCATAATAAAGTTAATCTAGTTCATGTTTTGTCTGACAGTGGCAAAACAGTATTTACAAAATAATCTTGTGGCTATGGATAATGTAGACATATACTTGCACCTTTACATAATCGGACAGTCTAATTTTGAGACTCATATTCATCATTTATTTTTTGTGTCAATAATTTGAATTTTCTCTTTAGAGACAGAATACAGATTCAAAGGGTTATGTCCTATTTTGTGATTGTTTGCTTTCTGTACATAGAATATAAGCAATTTTTGAAAATACTGAAATTTTACTCCTTTTAAAAACTTTGCGTAGATCAGTAAGTTATATATAACAAAGAATATTATATTTTCTTTAGGTAGCATGTGGAAACATTTCAGAAAATGAATCCTTCCTGTCTTGCTATCTTTGGAAGCAGCAATACTTTTTATTCTAGAAACAAAAAAGGATAAAAACAATACAGAATTTTAAAACAAAGAAATAGGAAATTAACGCTAGTTAATATATTGCATATTGTTATCTTCGAAGCAGTTGTTCAGATTACAAGATTTAGGTATAAAAATGATCTAACAATGAAACAATAAAAATATAAACTATTCTTTTTGATGAACTAACAGAGATTAGTAGTATAGTTATCTATCTTCTATCTGTCTATACACATACACACACACACACACATATATATATATGTATACATATACACACATAATCTTTTTTTTTCTCCTTTCCCCTGTCCCAGTTGTTCCTTCCTTTTGAACACTTTCTTTCCATTTTAACAGTGTCTGTTGTACATTTTGTATCTATTTTGTTGATCTTCCTTTCTTATTCTTCTGTGGGTGGTAACATGGTAATGAAGTATATGGACTAGACTGAATCTCTTTCCTTTAACAGTAAAGAGAAAAGCATTGAGCTATGTGTCTTTGGTCTAAATTATGAGTAAATACTTTAAAATCTAGGTATAAGTTTAAGATATACATTTTTCAGTGTGTCAAAGATTAGCATAATTATGCTTTTGTCTTAGGAATCCAAAAAGAAGGTGAGCCATTGTTGTTTCACACTTAAGTACCCAAAGCTATGTTCCATTACTTAGAGTATGGAACAAACTTCTGCATGTCAATTTATTTTTAATTGTAACCTTAATCTCAAGGTTAAGGTATTTATGAAAATCATCTCATTAATATTCAAACCTTTTCATTTGCAGAGCTTTTTAGCAAGATCTAAAACAGTTAATCTACTTGATCATGAAAACAAACTATAAGAAATCAAGAAATAGCCTTGGTATTATTTGTAGTTTCTAGCTTTGGATGACACTTGGAAGCACAGAGGTCTGGAAAATGTAAAAACTAATTAAAAGTTTTTACCAGAGTGATTTGAACAGAAACTTAGCCTCAGTTTGACTCTCTGCTGAGGGATCAGAATTTTAAAATAGTTGGGCAGAGGAGATCCTGGCCTCCTTAGAATTTTGTTTGCATATGTTCCCTTCTCATTCATTTGCACTGGAGTTTTTTGAAGCTGTAAATCAGATTTTTCCTTGAGATGGAAAATACGTGACAGCGACAAATCCAAAGCTAGTGACACTTGCACACAATATGCCAGCTTCAGATGAAGCTATCAGCATTTCTTCTGCACTGCCTTGTGCTGAAATTCTTCTCACCCATTCCTTGCCTGGAATACGCCTCTTGAAGAGCCGCAATAATAACTACTCTGCCAATTAAGGTGTTCTACCTGGGGCCAGCCAGAGCTTAGTGTGGGGACAAGGTCACTTGCTGGGATGGAGTTGTAGCTTCCCCAATTACTAGTAGTTCCCCTATCTCTTCTAACTTGTCAAATAATGAGGAGACTTTGAAGGCTAAATCCAGCAGTAGCTCCTAGCGGGGTTAATGCACAGTGAATGACAATGATACCTCAGGAGTGAGAGTCTGACAATGTCTGTCAAGCTCTCTTCACAAGGATGATGAAGTTCATTGCTGCTCGGTACTACTTGGGAAAGGGATTGGTCTTGATCTTCTCGGTGAGATTGGGCCACAGGACTCACTTTGCTGGAGTTCGTTAACTCTTTCGGGACACCCATGTGAACTGGACATGAAGTTAATGTCCTAATGACACAAGTGGGATGTGCTTCGGCAGAGAAGCTCACCCGCAAAACTATGTCACCTCCAGTCTATTTCTCAGGCCTTGACTTTCTAGGTGATGGTTTTTTCTTTTTGTTTTTAAATTCGGTGTTTAGGGACGAATAACTGTGGTTATGCAACAATTATTTTCAGTGCTCATTAGCAACCCAACTGAGAGTATAAAGATAACAAAATTGTGCTCCCGAATGAAAGACAGAAAGGTTTTATACCAAGGATAACAATTTTCAACACGGACTCTATTGATAAATCATTTCACTGTATGTTGAAAACAACAATAACTCAGTGAAAAGCCCTATAAAATTATTCTATGATTAGCCATTCAAGAATTGTGGGAAATTGGCTGGATGGTCTGAAAATTAATGTCTCCCAAGCCTAAACTGTATTTTTAAAGCTTGGGCTCAAAGCTGAATATGTAAGTCAGCAAAGGATTTTTAGATTAAATTCTTTGCATGTGTCTTTCACTCATGTTTATTTATTGAAATAGTGAAGAAGACCGCTGTCCTTTGATTATGCTTAGATCATCTGTGTAAAAATGAAGAGAGGAAATGGCCTTTTTGGTTCCTGGGGATGTTCTGACTCACTCCTCAAATTCTGCTTCAGTTTGCTTTGGACAAATGGACAAAGCCTTTCTGGGTGATGACAAATATATAAACAAATATTTAAAGATATGCAAATACTGCATCTTAGTCACCTCAGAACTAGTCACTTGCTCATATCTAAGATCAGATGTTTTCTTCCCGCTGAGAAAATAGCGCTGTATATCCAAGATTATTTTATGAAAAAAATATATGAGTAAGAAAGTAAGTAAATATATTTTGATCCTATGGAACAAATTCCTTTTCTCAAATTTTTTATTCTTAGGCTCCAAAATGTTAATTTTCTTTTTTTGCTTTTGAAACATGTGGTAAACTCATTAAGAACTGAGAGGGCATTTTCTCATGTTTTTAATATTTATATCCCAGCATGAGTGCCTGTAATGACCTTCAGGGTTTTAAATTCCCTGAGAAAAATCAGATAATACAAAATAGGCATGGTTACAAAAATTTATATTTGGAAAAATGAACAGAATTTCAGTTGGGAAACATATTTGTGTGTTTTAAAGCGGTTCTTTTAATATTCCTTAATATTTTACCCACTGTGTGGAATATTTTCTAGATTGTCAGTTTGTACTTCCCATCTTGCTCTCTTCTCTAGAATTGTGTGGATTGTCAGTGGCCAAAACTATGTCAGAGAGGGTAAAAAGGAGATGGTCGTACTTGATTTATAATTGTTTCTGAGACATTTGTCTGCATGAGATTCTCTATCTCTCATTTTCCACAATGGGATTTTCCTTTTTGACAAAGCTCATTTTCTTCCATAGCTGATTCCAGTTCATATTACTAGAAAGCTCTGGACAAAATACAAGTAGAGTACTTTCTTTTGAGAAAAAGCCCCAATGTTGGTTTGTCACGAGCAGGTACTCTTTGTTCTCAGGGTAGAGTTCGCCTCTTTCCTTTTGAGACTTTGTGGGGGACAACTCTTTCTCCCCAGTATCAAGTGTGGGCAGTGTTGCGCAGCACTGCTGTTTCTGCCTTTCCTCCTTTCTGGGCTCCTCTCTCCTTTTCTTTGCTCCATGTGACCAAACACATTCCCTTCTCCTGCTGTGTGATAACACTGAATGCCTCCTGTTCTTTGCCTCAGAGCCTTGAATGTCATGTGGCTAACTGGACAAAGGGATTGGTGCTGATCTGCTCTCGGGGATCCATTCAGGGCAGGATAGGCATATATTTTGAATTGTTGGGAGTCATTACCTGTTACAAATATCCTTCCCATGTTTTGTAGCATAAAGTGTTGATGCCACACATGGAAAGTGATATAGGACATAGCCTAGGGCCAGATGGCCTTTCAAGACCTCTGTGACCACAGCATACCCTCCCTGCATAGCTGCCCACCACAAGATCACCTACTTTTGAGACTCTGAGATACACGTTTCAGAGCCATTTTTCCACAGATTCCCAATTTTCGGCATTCTGCAGATATCGTAAATCTGTGGAACCAACTCTGCCATGGTTGGGTACAGTTGAGAGGCATGGGTGATTATTTCAATTGTTTGCCATAAATATTCTCTTTTAAAACAACTTCAGTTGTTTCTAATAAATGGTTGAAGTAAAAACTACAGAAATAAGCATAAGTAATTTTTAAAATTCAAAAACAAACAAAAGAAAAACATTTCTAAGCAATTTCTGTGTCAAAAGGCATGAGTTGGACTGATCATCTGAATATGTCCACTACTCTAAACTGGACGTTTAATGTTGAAAACAGATGTCACATTTATCATTTCAGATACGTGCTAACATAATTACAAATGTACTCTCAGTTCTCAACGCAGTTCTAAGAAGTGATATTGTTATGATTCACATTTTACAGTTGACAAAATGAGGTTCAGCATTTTTATATAGGTACTTAAATACTCACAGAACAAAAATGGAACCAGAATCTGCATACTCATGGTCTAACGTTAGAATCTGCGCCCTTTTTGGGGATCACCCCTGTGCTCCAGTCACCTGTGACACCTTTGGGTGGTGACCTTGCTTTGTTACCCAGCTCAGTGAATCAGCAGAGTTTCATTAGTGAGTACCTGGGCTGACCCCTGTCTTTCCTCAGTCACTCTCCTTAGTTATGAAGAATTCTCCTTAAGATGTTAGGCATTAACCAATTTTTTTATTGGATTAGGTCATTTCATCCAAGTATGTCATACAGATGAAAGCAAAAGATGGAAAGAAGTAACACGTGATTGTGTGTTCTACAAGGAGTTAGCATAAAAGGTTTTCTGTGAATTTACTGCAGCACAGAAACTGAGGCAGTTATAACATTCTTGTAAATTGTCAAAGCTTGTTTCTTATGCATTACCACCAGTTTTTGAGAACCTATATAAAAGAAGTCCAGATTTACTTGGTGTCTACGGTTAGAGATCTGTGTTTAAGGAAAGAGACAAAAATATGTTATGAGCATGCCTGAAAGTGCCAGTAATGAAAGCCAACATTTTATAGAAACAATAAGCACTAATAGAACATACACTGAAAAAAATAGGTAATCTGAACAGATTAATAACAAGAAATGCAAACTGCCATGGTAATAATAAATCTAATAATAAAGCACTCATCAATGAAAAGACAAAAGCCCTGTGAAGATAATCTTCATAATCATTACATTATTTGAGCCATCCATTATTTACTTCAATGGTTTTGAGTTTACTTAACAAGCTATAATTTTTTAACCTCTAGCTAACTTACTTATCATGTAATCACAAACAAAAATGTAGTAGCTAAATAAAGTCCAATGAAAAGAGTAAAAGGAAAAAAAATCACTTATGTTAAATAAACCTAAAAAAACTTCAAGTTATAAACCTCAAGACATCCTATTCAATTTAATATTCATGATCACAGTTTTTTTTATTTAACAAAGAAAGACACAACTGATTGCTTTTGAGGCTGCAGCTTATGTTTATCTATCAAATTCTGTGTGAACTAATTCTGATAGAAAATATGTCTGAATTTAGGTACAGCCATGAATGTGACAGAAAAGGAGAGGGAGAGGAAGAGAGAGGAGAGAGAGAGAAATCATACGTTTTCTTCTGTTTTTTTTTTTTTTCCAAAGGTTTGCTAATTGGGTCTGCTCTGAGTATTATTGGATTCTGCTTAAGATCAGGCCTTTTTCTTGATATGCAAGACATTCCTTTTTTGTAAACAAAACATTAGATATTCATTCAAAAGATGGGTTATCACGAGTAGACATTTCTTCTTAGTATTCCTATTTGAAGATTTCCACTAGTCTCTGACAGGAAATACAAAGGTGTTTTCCTCTGGTGTGAATAATTTCATGAATTAAAAGAGTTGAGTTTTTTAGCATTCTTAAATGAATAAACAAAATCATATTTTTATTTTAAGAATCATAACATCTTCAAATAAACTGTCCAGAAATGTCATAGTCCAAGGAGGTAAAGGAAATATTTGACAACTGCATATACAAGATGATAAGTTTTGAGTCATGCTTCTTTAGAGTTAGGATATTATTTTCTTCTACAAAATGTTCCCTCACAGGCAAGATTACACAATCTCTTGTATCTTAGGAATTAGATGACATGAGAGTTATATTGGTTCTTCAGTGCTTAAATGTGAAATATCTAATAAGAACATTTGACAGCTTTTTAATCACTGGATACATTGTGCGAAATATTCTTACCTGCGGAGCTTACCTACTGGAACAAATACTAACTCTATCCAAAATGTTTGCATATTCATGTTCAAAATCAACAATCTTACTCTTCTTTGAAGTATAACACCAGTATTTACATGACAATTCAACTAGGCAAAATAATGATGTGCTATATAAGAAATGAAGTGGGCTGAAATTCAAGGGAATGTCAAGCACACATATAAAAGATTAAAATATTTATGTTAACTTAATTGTGCTTAAGTGCCTTTTAAACCATCTTTGTAAAATTTATGGATCGCTGTTGTTTTGTGTTGTGGGAAAAACAAGCTGTGCATTTACTAGGCTGAACTATTGCTCACTGCTGTAAATTCTATAAAATGTGAACTATTCCCCTTTCCTCTCTTAAGAAATAAACACAATTCTCTCTTCTTTCTCTTTCTCTGTCTCTCCCTTCTTCTCTCTCTGTTTCTGTTTCTCTCTCCCTCTCTCTTTCTCTCCCTCTCAGTCTTTTTCTCTCCCCTTTCAACATTACTAATAGGAAAAGACTCTATTGCTGGAGAAAGGGTATGTTCTTTAAAAAGTGCAGAACTTCTGACAGTAAGAACATTTTGTATTTGCTTTGAGGTTCAAGCTTAGACTTAAAAGGTCAAATTTAATCCAAAGCTATTTTAATGAATCTCTCATGGAATTTCAGCATTTTTACTTTCTTTATGAGTTGGTCATTTCAGTGTAAAAATTACTATCATAGAGTTACAGAGAACCTAAACCTAGAAAACATAAAGATGATTGCATAATATATACTATTATGTATAATCACGTATTTTAATATATTTACTATCACAAGTGACAGAAGATGGATATTACAATAAACTCAATTTATTCCTGGTGACCTTGCTTATCAGGTTGGGGAAAAGTTTCTGAAAGAGCAGTTTAATGTCTGCTCAAAAGGAAAGAACAACTGGGATGGGGGAAAAGAGAAAAAAAGGAAGGGAAAAGAAAAAAAAATATATATATACTCAAGATAGTTAAGACAACTACAATACATTAATTTCTATTGGTTCATTAAACAGTTTGTGCTTATATTGTTTGATCAGTTTTGCATACCTATATTTTATAATCTGAGCAACTATTTTGAAGATAATAATAAATAATATACTAACCATGGTTAGTTTCCTATCACCTTGTTTTGAAATTCTGTATCATTCTAATTGTTTTTCTCTCTTGAAAATAAAAAAAAGAGCAGTGTAGCGTGACTTAGTAAGAAGTAGTAATGTAAGTCCCCTTGCACAGAGCAACACTCTATAAAGAGGCACAGATGCAGGGCACGGAGGCACATGTCTGTAATTCAGGACTCTGGGAGGATCGCAGGTTCTAGTCCAACAGCTGAGACCCCATCTCACCATTATAAGGGGGAAGCACGCTGGAAATGTACCTCAATGCAAAGGTCCTGAGTTCAACCCTAGCATAGCCAAAATAAACAAACAAACAAACAAATGAAATCTTCAGCAGTGCTCATTGAGTGCTATTGTTAACATCACAAATTTAAACATCTAAATTTTAAAAGGTCAGATAATCCATTTCTGTACACAGAGTAAAATATCATGTAGGTCTTATATTTCTGCGTAACAGCTATTCCCTAATGTGGGCAGATGTTCATGCTGAAATATTAAGTGGAAAACACAAAAGGATAATGAGAGATGTTTTGGGGTGCACAAGAGTAAGAGAGCTTTTTGTGATTTGCTGTAATGAATGACTTTGCCTTATATTAATAAAAGAAGTCTATTTCTTATAACAGTGATTCTTTAATTTCTAAATTCAAATCCAAACCTAAATTTCAGGTGGAAGATAGTTTGAGTTTGAAGTCAAAATTCTACAGTTGGGGCCTAGGATATGTAATTCAGCGGCACAGCACCTACCTGGCAAATGTCAGGTTTTGAGTTTGATTCCCAGTACAAAAAAAAAAAAAAATCTGCAGTTTTACTTTTTTAAATTGCTTAGGCCATGACAAATTTCCAACGAAGTATCATTTTTGATAAAGAACAACTGTGTGTTTTTCCAAGGTGAAATCTTTTCTCTGGCTTACCTACACACATCCAAAGAAACGACCGGATTTGTACTGCAGGGAATATTTGATGTTTCATTTGTTTGGTTTGATTGTCTAAAGGGTTAGTGGAATAAATGACTGTAAATGTTTACCCAGTGGTGTGTTAGCTAATGTTAACAAGTGATTCTGGTAAAGAGGGAAATTTTATGGGAAGCGCTTACTGAATGGTACGGATTTCTCACCATGGCCAATTTCAAGCCACCAACTCAGCATTATCGAAGATGATGGGGAAGATGGGAAGACAAGTGCGGACCAGGCTCTTTGCAGGCCATTCTGGTCACAGATCTGTGCTTGGGGAGGTCTGTGTGAGGGTGAAATGAAGCAAATTAAGGGCCAAAACACTGCAGACTCAAGATTAAACTGGCACTCATTTAGTACATAGAAATCTTCCTAAGGCAAGGGAGAAAGAAGCGTGAAGAACAGTTGTAGTTGAATATAGCACATGGGACAAAACTCAGGAATTCTTGAGAATGGAAGTGATCAGACTGCTGGTCAGAAGAACCGGGGCAGCACTTAGTAAACAAAGGCATTCCTAGCTGTCTCTATGGGAATCTGCATTGCAGAGGGGTTGAGGACTCTTCTCAGCCAAGAAAGCTTGGGTTAGATTGCAAAAATTGTGATCCTATACGATGTTTTGGAGTGAGTGTTTAACACGTGGAGATTATCTTATAATTAAAGTGAATATACAGTTTATCCTCCAAATGAGGAGACTGTTGAGCATGAAATGGAGTGTTCAGGGCAACATTTATAATCCAGGACTATGCTGGGAAATCTAAGTAAATGTTGATCCTTCCTGCTTCTAACTATCCTCAGGAGATCGCAATTACTTTGGAACAATAGCTGTAAAGCCATAGGGTGGGTGAATGTGCAGATTCAGTACCCCATTTGGAGCACTCTAAAGCAAATGGAAATTTGTGGTTCTTTCCAGAAGGATGTCTGGGTTCCCAGGACATGGAAACTGAACTTTTAACATTATCCAATTCAGCACAGTGGAATCTTTCCAGCAATGGGTATGATTTCTAGGATGGGTGACTGTAAAATATTTAAGATCTATCTATATTATTTTCTGTATTCAGGTTGGCCTAGTGTGGCTTAGATGGAGAAATACTGCCCTGGCAGAACCGGAGAGTAAAGGAGATATGTTACCTGTACCTAGTACGATATACGATCATTTCAGTATTGCCTAACTCTATTATGACCCTTTAATTCCTGTGAGAGAACTCAGAGGAATATCGGCCTGCATCAGATTCCCCGTGGAAGTGGTGAAACTCAGTCCTAGCTCGTGCTGATGTGCAGCTGTTTTGTGCAAGCTCTGTGTTAGGCGTTTCTTTTAGATGGGGATGATGATTTGAGTCAAGTCTTTTTACCCTTTGCTCTGAGCAAATGCAAGCAGGTGCTAAAGGTGGGTGCTACACCTCTGCATGTGGAGGCTGTGTGCTGGTAAGTGGTGATGCTGGGGGCAGTTCATCCAAATGGCCCAAACCCATATATACTAAACTGCTGCTCATAACTAAAGTAAAAACAAATCATGGTATTACCAAGCTGTATGCAGATGGTATTGTGATTAACAGTAGAATCTGAAATAGAATTTATACACACATATTTACTTACATGAAAGCATATATGGTACTTGATCCCTTTCTCAGGAGAGTAATGCGAAATCAGACATTCAAGGATAATGCAAACTTTCCTATGTTCAAACATGTCTTCTAACGTGTAATGTTTGGGGACCATGGCACAGAATGTTGTTGTTACAAACTCAGTGATCTTGTCTATCCTTTGGGTGTACAATTGGTCTTTAGGCTTCAGTTTCTTGATTCTGGGACAAGATATAGAAAAGCTTATGTATAAAAATGAATAAGACATGAGAATGGCAGGCAATGGAAGAGACAATGGGGCCAATGACTTTATGAGCTCAATGAAATGGAAATGAAGGACCGGCCCCGAAGAGGTCTCTGGAAATGATGTCCGGGGCCTTAGAATTTCAAGAGAGGATTGGCCAGGGCAGGCATCAAAAGGTTAAGCTTTGAGGGCAATCTACATCTCATAATCCTTTGGGTATAGACTTACGCATTTTCCTTGCTTTGCATTTTCCCATAAACATCAGTGACATTGCAGGAAGTCTTTATAATAGATCTACTTATTCAGTGTACCTTCTTTAATAAGAAGGATAATTCCTCTTGACCTCAATGCATAAAAAGTCCACAAGTTGTCCCAAATACCCCTCTGGTGGTAGAGAAAGCCAAACGCAGATGTCCTTTCTTTTCCTGTTAGGTTACTGCAAACAAACTCTTCATCACCTAGAATTCAGGCCAACACCTGGTTTTATTTGCTAGACTTTCCAACTTTTTTTGCATTTTTTATTTTTTCACATTTTTTTCTAAGAAAGCTATATTTCTGCCCTTGTGGAAAGGACACTGTTTTCTCATCTCTTCTCTTACTGGTTTATGTAAGTTGACATTTGCTGTGCCTTCTCTCTCACTCTTAGCTATTTGAAAGTGCTTGCCCAGGGACTCCTTGGGGACCTGGTTTTCAGACAGGGCTGGTGTTGCTTTCAGGGTGAAGCTTCCCAACCTCTTCAAAGAACAGACAGGTTTGACCCCAAAGCCCTTATTTATAACAGCTAGTCACAAGGTGGCCGTCTTACATGACCTATGGAATGTGCCTGGCACTATTCTCAGACTCCATAGACCATGCTCAAGGGCAAATGACACATATCTTGATTAGGAATGAGTCCCTGCAGCAACATTATTAAATATTAAGAGCCACAAAGAGATCCGTTGAATGATTATGTGACCCAAAAATAATCTTTTAACAGTATATATTTTTGCAATCCTGAAATCCACATGTTCAATTATTGAAAAAGTAAGATAATTCTTTAAAATGCTCCCTTTGTTTGTTTTTAACAATTTAAGACACTTGGAGCAGATAAATATGGAATCCTCAAAATGGCAAGTATATTTTAGAGGTGAACAGCTGGGTGAGTTTTAAAAAAATCTTCCTCTGAGTTCATTGTCTGTCTGTTAAAGGAGACGGTATTGAATCATGCAGTGAGAGTGGAAAAAGAACAATGAACACAAATAATGTGTTTTTGCTTCAGGAAGTTCAGATGTCTGAATGATAGTTAAGTTACTATTTTAAATATATATTAACCCAACAGTATGTTAAGTGAGACATCAACTTAATTATTTTGAGTTTTTATAGCTTTATAATATAACAATGAGGAGTAAAAAAAGAAAAACTCAAAAGGAAAATCATTTCATGTACGATGTTTTATTTTTGCAGCATCAAGTAAGTGTTTTAAATGTGCATTTCTAATATTTGAAAATTTAATATTGGAAATGTTAATGTATTGTATAGATATGTGATATTCACTTATAAAATCTTTGTGGAATTTCCAGTCTTGATTATGCCCTCTAAAAATTAATACTCAATATGTGAAGAACTCGATTAATAATATTTTCTCTAACTTGAGGAAGCATATTATAAAATATAGTCAAATAATGCCCTGGAATCACGTAATTTAGAGTGTCTACATCTTATTTTACAAGACTTCATGAACTTAAATTTTCTTTACTGAGTCAGAAGTTCCATGCACAGAATGTACTCAAAGGGTCTATGTGATCTATTAACATGCTATCATGTCAACAAGAACTACTACACATTAACAGCCATCTCTTGAAGCATGGGTGTCTAGCTATAGAGCAATTTGATACTCTTCTCTGTCATCCATTTATTTTACTCATGAAATATTGATGGATTTTCTTCCTTGCTCTCTTCCATCCTATCCTTCTCCCTTTGTAGTGAAGTGAGTTACTTAGTTGTCTAAATATCTGAGTTCTAATGGCTAATTTTAGCTATATCAACATACACTACCTTTCTATTAAGTTTACCGAGTAATCATGTTCTCAGATAGTCTTTATAGATATACCTTTTGGGGAACTACATTATATTATCTATCCAGAAAAGAAAATATATCAGGGTAGAACTATACTTTCTGTGACTCTATAGAGAGGAGATTAAGTTATAGTGGAGGTAAAAGATATTTCAAAGCAAGAGAGTATATCACAAAATATATTCCAAATGTTAAAACACACAGTGTAAAGTAGGCAAAGCTTATTGAGGAACTGTTAACTTTTAGAAAAGTCACTTCCAAAAGGAAACAAGAGATAGACATACAATGTACTATTTCAATTTAAGCTACTGTAAATCTGTAATTTATTTTTCCAGTTTTCTTCTTCTATAGGTGTATGGACTAATGTGTTCTGGATAAAAATTACTTTTCACAGAATAACATAACTTTATTGAAAGAATATATTGAATAACGTTGCATGATGTGAGGGCAATAAAAATTCATTACAATTTAATGATTCCAGTCATTATTTGCTGCTGTCAGTTTTAGTTAGTTCAGTTTGTCAAAAGAAATTGCCATGGCATGTTAAGAATGGAATCCAAGTGACATGTCAACCTTTCTTTCTTTTCTCTTTCCTGACAGTTTCCCTACTCCTCCATCACCATAACTTTTTCTCAAGGGCAACTAAAACTCTGCTCGAATACAACCTGACCATTTTCAGCCTCCTTTATCTGAAGTGTAAACTTTAATATTACAGCTGCCTATATGCCTTTTCTAGATGAATGATGCCAGTACTATTTGTGCCACTATAGTTAGGGGTCTCTTAACATTTCCATTCTAAACATCCATTTCCAAAGGTTTATAACTCAGCTATAAAAATGTGCTCCAGGCTGAAACTTAGCATACAGGATCCTAGCCCAGGAGCCATTTTTTATTCTTTTATATATTAATCTTGCAAAAAACAGTGTGATTGTATTCGAAAGTACTGGAGTGTTCACAGTAATAGAAGTTAAGGACATATGGGTTTGAGGAAAGATCACGGTGCTAACAAGTGCCCCCATCTGTAATAGGTTTATCTGAAATTCAGCTTTACAATATCTCTTTCCTCCTTTTCATTCTTTCTTTCAATTCTCTCTGCTCAGAAATAAATCTAGTTTTATTGCTTTTATTATTTGTTTCAATAGCCTCATTTGTGGAACTTATTTAGTAGTTATGCCACTTTGATCTATGGCCCTATCCACAGGTGGCTTACAGGTATGACTGAGCCACTCCAGGGAAACATACGAGTTAGGAGAACAGGGCACCCCATGATTTTTGTGACTGTCTTGTTGCTGTGAATGTTGATATTGTTATTAAACACAAGGAAAAATGAAATGTTGACAGTAATTAAGAATGAATTGAAAACCTTTCAATTCAATTCTGCCTTGCTTTTGTAAATTGCTTCCCAAGATACTCATTTAGATATCCATACTTTTACTGTATATATATATATATACTGTATATATATATATTTACAGTATATATATACTGTATATACATACATATTTACTGTATATATACTGTATATAGATACATATATACATATTTCCAGTATAAGGTATAAATGTATGTACTTTTCCTCTATAAATATAGCACATTACTTACCAATGAATGGAGTTTTTGATCAAATATTTTCATAAGCATTTAATAGCTTGATTATTTTAACTTGGTTTCCATCTTCCATAATAACCCTTGGATATGCAAATCTAGATGATTTTAGATTTTTTATATCAATTACAGGCAATTGACTAAGGTACTCTAATAATGAGCTTTATTTTCCTGGTATATTTTATGTGATTGTGAATCTCATCCTCCCAGATCATTGATATTTTTGGATATTTTTATCACCTATAATGTTTATTATGGTATCTAATTTTAAAAGATATTATCATTGAGTTAGATATTTGTGGTGATATGAAGCATTATCAAGCACATCACTTTATTTACATTTTGATTAACAACTATCTTGTGAGCAAAAACTATTACAGGTAGAAAAAAAACTGAAAGCAACCACTCTTTCTAAAGATGCTATGCAGAAGAATAAAAACACACTTCTGCAGTATACCAAGCATGGATAAGATGCAAAACCTGAACTACTTTGTGATTTTTTGATGTGAAATTTGTGACATATCTCAATCTATGATCTGACACGATGTACGGAGATCAGAAAACTCATTAGCTGTCAGGATTGGCTAATGGGGTGTTTTTTTAGTACTTGCTTTTTATCATATAGAATAGCATACTCTCTAGGCTTCCAAGTCTACATGGCCCTTCTGTATCCATTGCCCTCTCCAATGTCACCCTTTTCAGTTTGCCTTCTCTGATCATGGGAATTGGCAGGGTGAGAAGATGAAAAGTGACAGGCTTGGTGGGGCCAGGAAGGCATAAGTGAAGCAGAGAGAATGAAGGAGAATGTGTGAGTGCATATGTATCCTTCAAGATTCTCAGTTATTCTTTACCATCTGTCCATAGTGTGAATTCTTTAATAACTACTTCAGAATGTGTAACATTTACTTGGAAATCCACAGATGTATTAAATTACAAATATACTTTAAATCAAATATAATCAAATTTACTTTCATATTCAATGTATTATATATATGTATATATGTAAATAAATACAAGAATGTATACACACATACACTCATTGATTCATCAAACATTCATTGAGTGTCTAGTCTATATCCAGAACTGCAATGAAGCCAAGAAGACTTGTACCAAATGAGCTGACTTTAGAGGGGGTGGGGAGAAAGGCTTAGAAGGAAATAATTTTAATGGGATCAGTAAAAGTGATAATTAGAATGCATTGTGATGGAACTCTATTATAGAACAAAAAAGAAATAACTCTTCTGAAAAAGCTGCAAAATGCCTTCAAGAGGAAAATTTTTGTGTTGGACTTTGAAAACTGAGAAATCGTGTAAAAATATAAATGAGCATAAAGACATGAAAGAAGTATGTGGGTTTTATAAATGAATAGCTGTTAAATAATGACTTCTAGTAAAGTATTTAGGTTGGAATGGATGGAAGATACAGTCAAAAGGTTAAAAAAGAACTAGGTTTTTAGCATGTCTTATTGTATATGAAGGTATTTGTACATCATGTTCTAGGTGACAGGGAAGCCCTGAAGTTTATTAGCAGTGAAATAACGTGTTCTGTTTAAAGAGATAACACTGGTGAGTATTAAAGAGACTAAAGACTAGGAAAAAGAAGACACATTTCAAGAGATCTTGATTATCCAAGGAAAATATGGTGGATGACAATCATAACTAATTTAACACAAAGTGATTGGGGTTAGAGAATGAACTTGAAAACAGACTAAATGGGACCTGGAGTTTAAGTATTAGAACAGAAGGAGAAAACATTATCATTCTGACACATATCTCTTCAGCTAAATGTTGCATGAGGTTATTCTTGTGATAGGAATTTGGGAGGTTTACTAGAGGTATGAGTGGCAACCATGATTTCATCTCCAAATTTATAGTATCTGAAAGTCATCCAGAGGCACTCAAATAAACAGAGTAAGTATTGGGTAACTATTCTTTTCAACTTACCCCATGTGGTCATATGATATGTCCTGTATATATGGACTCTCCAGTGCTTAACCCCATAAAGTTTTGCTGGAGAGAAAGACAAGTAATCTAATACTTTTCACTATATTATTCTACAAGAGGGAAAGTATACATTGACTAAAGGGAAAAACAGGACATCTGATCTTGCAAGACTGATGGGCATGGGGCTGGGACTCAGAATTGACTTTTCTAAGAAAGCTACAATTGAGCTGAGTAGTATGTGTTAAGATGACTAAAAGAAGAAGACAGTTTCAATATATTTGAGGTTGATCAGGATTAAATAAAGTTGAGAACGTGAAAGAGTTTGCTTTGAGTTGGCACATGGAGTAAAACAAGACAAGTACATAGGGAGGATCGAATCTTGTGGAATCACTTTCTGGTGAAGTAAAACTCAGAATTAGGGAAGTCATAGAAGTTAAGAAGGAACCATATGCTAAATAAGGTCAAAAGCTACTCAGAAAAGAAGCTAGAAAAAATATTTCACTAAACTTGCATAAATCCTGGCTAAGGATCCAGTGACTACTCTGTTCTCCCCATTTCCTACTTCTCGTGACCCTCACAGCCTCTCGTCTGCTTTCTGGCTCTATGCATACTCTTATTCTGTATATGTTACAAAATTGGAACCGTAAAATTTGTGTGTGATTTCTTTCTACTAACATCATATTTTAAAGGCTCATCCATGTTTTGTTTCATTCATTTTAAAGGCTGAACATCCATTCTCTGGATATTGTGTATGCCTATTAATTACTTAAGTTATTTCCACATTTGAGCCTTTGTGAATAGTACTGTCATAAAAATTTGTATACAGCTTTTGTTTGAATACCTGATTTCAATGCTTTTTGTTTGAAGAGGAAAATCAGTTGCTATTTATATTTGAAGGGGAATAAGGCAGTGGAGATGAAGAAGATACCAACAATAAGTGGATAACTGATGGAGGGAATTTCCATAAAAGAAAAGGAAGTAAATGTGAAAGCTGTGGTATTGGCTTGGACAGAGATTTGAGAAGTGGGAGGAAGAAATGTACTATTGTAGTTATCAGCTCTACGAAGACACTACACTTTCCCTGAATGTTTTACTCTAAAAGAAGACAGTAACTCTTCTAAATGTGTTTTGCCTTATCAACATGGATGAAAATCTTAGAAGTACTTGTCTATAAATAAGGCAAAACCCCCAGAATGATCATAAGTATTTTTAAAGTCTTCTTTAACAAATTAATAGAGATACAATGAATATACTGGTCATTCCTTAATGGAGGCATTTAATTTGGATCAATTTCCTGCAATGCACTTAGCAGGCTTTGCAATTCATTTTGTTGGGACACCTCTGAGACCTCCTGGTAGATAATAAGGACGGCTGGAAGCTGATTTCATAATTTCTAAGTGCAATGAATGTAGAATTAAAGTGCAAATGCAATTTTTGAAGTGCTTGACATGAGAGAAACTATAAAATTGCTCTTTGCTCTGACTTGTTTTAATTTCTATATGAATGTTTTATACAATAGTCTTTTTACTGTTTTTCAAGTCACGAGCAATTATATTTGATGAAAGGGCAATTATCACACATAGAAACTCAGCATTCCAGAAGCTATCTAAATCCTACCATTAGACTCCCCTCCCACTGCCATATCAATCTGCTGGAGAAACGTGGAAATTTTTGATTCTGAAAATTTTAACTTGAATAACTAGAGATGGCAAGTTGGTATATTTTTCTAAATACAAGAATCTTCTCATCCTGGAAAAGGGTGATATAATTATACTTTTGTGGATTAAATATTAATTTTGCTATGGTAATATGCTTCCAAATCCTGACTCTTCTCTTGCAGAAGGTCCATTTGTAATCCGGAAGAGTACGTGACAAACACAGCTCATTCCGCAGGTGTAGACTCAAGTAATGTGGCGGTGCTGATTAAAAGCACGGAGTCCCAAATGTTCTCTTTTGGGTCTTGGACACATAGACTCACTCTCTGCCTCTGCCTCCCCCCATCTCATCTAAAATTAAATGTAGAGTCGCTGGCAGCTTTCAGGCATGATTTTCATCCCAGGCCTAATGGCTTACAGGTGGCAAAAGGTTTTTTATTATTTTTTCCCTGCAATGACAAAATTTTCCTAAGTCTATCTATAGGTGATGCCAACCAGAACACACACATATATATGGATAGGGAAGGGACAATTTAAAAACAAATAAACCTTATTCTTTCTTTGTTTTGGTCCATAAAATATTATTCTATTCTTTCTTCCTTTTATTTGAAGTGTGGGAGCCATTCCATTTATTACTAGAGCTTTTTTGTTCTAGAATATTTGTGCTTAAAGCTTAGATTATTTGAAGTTGCTTAAACTGATATTCAGGAAAGACTTATCTGTGAAGTATATTGGATTGATCTAAGGGTCAATAAACTCATTTTGCTTCTTTTTTCATAGCAGTTTTGTACAATAAAAAATAAATACTAAATGCCAGCTGTTCTCCACCAATTCTATAAGATATGCTGTGGCCTCTGAGTTAGTATTAAAATTATACTGTCAGTATGTTTGAGGGGATCCCAGTTTTGAAAAACTTGGTAGTGGTGGAAGTGGGTGAGATCCAGTGAAAATATTAATTGAAATATTTCATTGCCATTATCACTAAGGAAAACTACCTAACATCTTATCTGATCTCTGTGCTTTCTCATTCTGAATTTTAGAAGTCAAAAGATTTTCCATCATGAAATCCTTTATGAAAGAAAGTAAAGGTTTGTTGGTATAATCAGAACTTATTTTAAATTAAAATTATTACCAAAGCTAGGCTAACCTTGATAGTTTTAACATCTTAACAAATAACCCATGATATGGTCTAATATTTGACTTTTTAAATAGAGTATTTAAAAGTAAATATCAGAGATATGCTTCAAGGGAAAAATCACTAGTGGATAGTGTTTTACTGAATATTATTACTTATAATTAAATAAGGGCATAGTACTTGTCTAACATACACCTTTTGCTAAAGTTTTGTTCATGTCAATAAGGACTGGTATACATAAAGAACTGCTTTGTTTCCAAAGGAAGAGAAGGATAGGAATAAACTTGCATATTATTTTAGGAGCACAATGGGCAGATTGGACTATGTAATGTAACTGCTATTTGCATATAAATTACTTCACAGGTATAATCAAGAAAGATATTTGCAAATAGCAATCATGAAAATAAAAATATTATGAAAATACAAATATTCAGGAGTTTATTGTCTCACTAATATGTGTGAATTTCTAGATTGATTCATATGCAGAGGCAAAGTGAGAAGAAAAAAGTATACATACTAATAAGGCAAATTATGGAAGTAGTACAATTTGTTTCCAGTGAGTCATCGACTCATTTAACTGTAGACTCTCTTATCTACAGTCAATTTTTACCTGTGTTGAAAACACTAACTCTCCAGTGAGATGATACAGCCATGTTAACCACCCATGGAGACTTTGCTGTAGCATTCTTATGTTTATTTCATTTCCCTTAAACCACACAATTAATAAAAATTTTTGTGCTGAGGTAGAAATCAGTAATGGATTTCACAAGGGTCATATATCTGGATGTCACCATTAGGTCTCAAAAGATCAAAGCTATGACCTGATAAAATATGTGGAGATTTCATGAACTAGAAGAGAGATTTTTGATGTGTTTTCTATTCCATCTTGAAAATTAAAAAAACATTCTTTCTAACTATCAAGACTTTGCACTCAGGTGTATGCACCCCATTTGGACGTGCACCCTCCCACACTGACCAGGACCCTCTCATGTGCTCCTCAGTAACAAGAGCATAGCCCAACCAGCCATCTTGTGTTAATCTAGATATTCTCTTTAACCCAGGAAGACAGGAAAAAGATTTCTTTTGTGCCAGAGAATCCATTTAAAATTTTCCTGTAACACTGACCTGTGATGAAATTTGGTGAATTCAAATCAGATTTAAAACAGTTAATTGGTGCAAATTAAGTATAAACTTTGAAGAATCAACCTGTCATTTGGGGTTTTGAGCTGGTGAAATAAAATTCTCAGTAAGTCTACAAGAAAAATCCAAACTTCTGGTGAGAGACAGAAAGAGAGAAGGAGAGAGGGAAGGAGGAAGGGGAGAGAGAAGGAAGAGAGAGAGAGAGAGAGAGAGAGAGAGAGTTTGGGAATGCATGGAAGAACTCATTTAAATCAGGTTTTGAAATAAGCATGCATTTCTGAGAAACACAACAAGATAAAGTATATATACTAAAAGTTTGTTTAATTAGGCAGAGCAAACCTTAGGGTTTTGATTCCACTATAAAGTATAACAATAACTAGTAATATCTGTGAAAATAAGACTCGTGGATACCTGTTGACTTCTTCAACAATGACCAAAAGTTAAGTCTGTGGGTTGACAGATTACAGGGACCGTGGTTTAAGATCACCTATGTTTTCTCAGTAATCTAAAAAATGCAGTGGCATGGGGTAGAGAAGGGTTTGAGTTTGTACTATTAGCCATTTCTCTGCACTTTTGACTTGTGTTGGTTCCTGAGCTGTGTAGATCATTTTATTTGAGCGTGATTTCCTTTTATTTGTAACATAGAGGGAGAGTTTAACAGGCTCTCTCACCAGGGGCTGTGTGTGCTGAATAGCACTGGACTTCTCCCCTCTGAGCTTTGTACATTCTGATCTCAACGTTGAAGCAGTGTCTACCAACCTTTCTTGATTTAAATCGAAGATACACGCACTGTGGTTGTTATTCATGAGGGTGATGTTAAACGCCAAGATGCATGGATACATACAATTGAAAAATAAACCTTTGCTCTAAGTTTACTCAGTGGTCCCTGGAAGATTAAACTATTTCTGTAAGCAGCCCATCGTTTCCTGCATGTATCTTAGATTTTATTTCCTGTCAGCTACTGCAAGAACTACAAAGAAGAATTAGTTTCACCGCACAGTAAATAAATGCTTTAACGCCCTGCATTATTGTTTACACTGAGCTTTGCAAGCACTTAAGCCACAACAGATAATTGTCAAAATGGTGAAGCAATAAAACCAAACACGGCAGCAGTGATAGTACAGATGTTATTCCAGGGAACAGCTAGTAAAACTTAGAGCTTCTTCTGAGTTTGTTAAGAAAATCACCAATTTATAAAAATGTATCATAAACACCAAAAAGAAAAAGCTAGTCACAGGAAGAATTATTAAAACCCAAGAACCCTAAGAGGGCTGCAGCTTATCTTTGCTTTTGCATTTCTCTCTCTCTCTCTCTCTCTCTCTCTCTCTCTCTCTCTCTCAGTAATTTATTTTGCTTAAACCAGATGCTGGTATAAAAACTGCTTGAAAAGCATCTGTGAGAGATACTGTACTGTCCATTTCCCAGGAAGGAAGTCCATATCTCTTGTGGGTGTTCTAACTTTAAAATTAACACAAGTAAGGAGGGCAAGGTTGTTAATTTTTGTTGTGAAATAATGGCTTTTTCTTACATGTGCAAATCCCCCCCCCCCTTTTTTTAGAGCTTGAGTTTTATCAGCTTTTCATCCTGGGCTGGGGGAAGGGAGAGAGAACTGCCTGCTCTCTCAGTTTTAACTACACAATGTCTGGATCCTCCGTGTTTTCCTTAACAGGGATGTCAGTGAAAGCTATGTTCTGTCCGCGTGATGGATCTGAGGGCAAACAGGACCCTGTTAGCCATTATGTACCTATTAGCCCTGATTACCTTCTGATAGCTCCTCACCAGTTGGTTTCTTTCACTTTGACAGATCTAGTACTTTGTTTAACCTTTAAACCAGTAGGGCAATAACACAGCTGACAGAAGGGGTGAAATAATTAAGGAAAACTTCTCCAGGACATTTAAAAATCTCTAACAAGGCAGATATTTCTGTTCAATTTGAAAACTTGTCAAGGATGCATACAATTCCCTATAATTGCTATAGAGAAATGTTTCATAATTTTTCCTAGCTTGAAATTAATTTTAGTAATGTAGCTTAATCAAATTACTAAGTGTCCTTCTTTAAAATCTATAATTTGCACTCTCAGGAAGTAAGTTTTAATATTGCAATACTTCTAAGAAAAGTGATATCCAGGAGATCTTAATTTCTGGAAGAATAAGAAAGGAAATATATTTTTAAAGTATTGTCTAAAAATCTGACAGTGGTGGGAGTTTTAGATTTTCTGAAATGGCCGATACATGATTTTGGAAAATAACACAAATTATCACACACACACACACACACACACACAAAGTCTGAGTTCACACTGTTAACAATGCCAGGCACTGAAACGTGGCCAAGAGTAATTAGAAGACAACGATACATCCTGAACACTACTGGCTTTTATTTAAAAGTATGTCTGTGAGCAAGTTCAGTTAACAGCTTGCTAGGAAAGCAGTCCGCACTGCCTGTTATTCTTTTGCAAGATCTTCAGCATTAATCCCACCTCCAAGACCTTACCCCATCACCACACTTACTTAGCTTTGGAACCATATGAGCTATTTCCATGAGAGGGCACATGAGAACTCTCTGGATGTCCTTTCCATTAATCCACATGCACAAAGCAGAGAAATAGAAAGAGTGCTTCATTGTTGCATGAAGATATTTAATTAAAGTCAGAACAACCTCTAAATGAGAAAGTGCAAATAGTCTCTCCAGATCATTAATAATTTGGTAGTTTATAAGACATTAAAATATAATATGTTCATTATTTTCCTTAAGTCTACGGAGAGCATTACGTAATTCTACTTACTTAAGTGTACACTTTCCGGCTGAGATAATATCAACTAATAAAGGTGTCTCATCCTTGTCAGATCTAAGATATTGACATCAGGAAACATCACAATAGTTTTCTAATTATGACAACAAGTCTAATTTAGTACTCTTTCATATATCATTTATCATAAGTCTTACTGTTCCCTGTTATCATTCTTGTGTTAATTGATTACTATCATGTTCTCTACTTCATGGTTACATAAATATTTCTCAAGAAACAAGGTTGGCATTTTCAATTGCTTGAAAATCCTCAAATAATATTTTTAGCAGTATAGATCTACATCATATTACAACTTACTTTTAGTAAGATTTCAACAAAACCAATTGAGGTGGAACATTGAACATTATTATTATCATCGATGTATTTAGCAGTGCATATTTTATATGACAGAATATACAAAAGGCAAGGTTCTTTATTTTCAGGAGTTAGATTGAAGAAGGAGAACCCTTACACAAATTAAAGGGAAAAATGTAATGATATAAGTACAACCAACCACTGTGTTGCATCACTATCAGTGCTGAAATAATTCTCTGGCTGAACTTGGAGCTCACAGGGGTGAGTGTAGGGGAAGGGAAACTTTATGAAATGTCAGAACAAAGGGGAGAGCTTGAGGATAAGAGGTTGGGGGAAGGCATCTTCAAACACACAAAACCATGCTACAAAATCCATAAGTGTGTGAATCTGAGGTATGCAATGAGTAGTATTAGCTTTACCTATATGATCAGGTATTAAAGAAAGGATATTTTGGAAAATTTCCTATTTGGAAATGAAAGCTTTGAACTCTGCAAATGAAGAATTCACTTCTACTTTTGGGAGGCAACTTGGAAATCATTAGAGGTCACAAAAGCAAGAATAAGAAAAAAACATTGCTAGTAAAACTGTTGAATACATATGTGACATTAGAGATTGATGCCAGTTCATAAGTTTGGTTTTTTTCTTTGGGGCGGGGGGACATGCACACTACTAAAATGTTTCCGTCTAAACCTCTTAAAGACTGCTGAACTCCTGACATCATGTAGAGCTCAAATAAACTCTGATAGTGTCGATCGCTCTCTCTGTGTTGCTGACATGTTTATTATCACTGTTTAGGAATGTGGATGTGTAGGATGCAGACGCAGCTGCTTGTTTCGGAGCAATGTGATCTCTCTAATACTGAGGATTTCTTGGGTGAAGTAGAACAGCGCACCGTCTGGAGCCGCTGATGAATTCCCCCAATACTACTCTTGACTGGACTAAATTAGAACTTTGACACAGTCCCAGCAAAAGCCATTGCTAAGCTATGAAACCATACATATCACAGAAATCCAGAGAGCTGGTCGTAATACAGGCGCAACGGCAAGGAACTCTTGACAAAAGGGTCAGAGAAACCCAGGGAATGTATATTTCAGAAAATGATTGGGCAAGTTTAATTGCCCCAATCTGTGTTTAATCTGGAAAAGAAATTACAATAATGCCTGGCATTCAAGAATATATGCAAATTTACTTTAGAAAGAACCACCATACAAAGAAACTGAGCTATGATGATACGAGGCATTCTTGATCATATATGTAATGTCTAACCTCTAAAGTGCAGAGATACCAACGCTGCAATAATAAGATAGAGCATACATGCAAAATTGCAATCAATTTCAATTGCAATGGAACCCAAATTGTCAGACATAGCTACATGATTTTCCACCAAAGGAGCTTTGGAATAGCTGTTCTCATTGCTCTTCAAGTCAGCAAGGCCTGCAAAGCATATTGCTTCTTCCTGGGGTCCTGTAAATACCTTTCCTTAAATGCAAAGAATTTAGTTTGCATGTGGTGCACAGAAGAGTCATACGGTTAGAAAAATTCAGTGCATGTCAAGGAGACACGGTTTATGGCCATCAGTCTGGCATATTTGAGGATGTACATATTTCTCTTTGGAAAAAATGTGAGCATGAGCTCTGATCAAGTGTAATCTGATCTTTAAATTAGGCTCAGATAAGAGTCTCTAAAATACCTACAGTGGGGTAGGTCATAAAGTAGACATTGCACAGGTTTTCTCTTCAGAGCTGCTTCACTGGGAAACGGGAAGTGATTGAAAGAGAGTATGGTATGTCCCAATCAGTACACTAAGGCCAGGAAATCACAGATGTATCATCTTCTGTGTATTCATTTCTTCCACAACCCACACTATCTTTTTTATTTTCAACAAAACATGAACTTCAGACCTTATAATGCTTAAATCTGTATGAGGTTTTGCTTCTCTGAAAGGGATCATTTTCTGCGATAATTTTTTTCCTAGTAAAAGGCTTGCTATTAAATTTTATTCTTCAGTTGTGCTAATTTCCTACCAAAATCATAGGCTTAAATCAGTGCACATTTCTTCTGACAGCTCCTGGCAGAAGTCACAATCAAGATGTTGATACAGTTGGAGGTTCTAGAGGAAATTCATTTCTTAGGCTTCATACTTTTGGCAGGGGTGGTGGACCTATGACACGTGTGCCACAGTGGGCTGTTGGTTATCACTGAAAGCTCTAAATAGTTCGCCATCACTGTGAGATTGTGAGTACTTCTTGTCTCATGACCTCATTACTTGGATATGTTGATTCTGGGGGAAGTCCCATCTCCAATTTCTTATTTCCTCTTACAAGAACTTTTTTGATAATACCAAGTTCAGCTGAGCAATCCAGGGTACTCTTTCTATCCAAGACATATACTTCCTTTTTCAAATAAGGGAATAATTTATCGGTGCTGCTGATTGGCACATGGGAATCTCTGGGGGTCATTATTTACCATACCTTTACAAATATATTGTTAGATTTGACAACAGCTGATGCTTTTTAAAATGACTCTAAATTGCTAATTGTTTTGGAGTCCAGTACATTTTATTAGATAGTCTCACTTTTTGATTCTTTTTTTCCCATTGCCCATCCTGCCCTTCCACTGCAAACACTGGACCTGTCTTGAGCCTCAGAATTAAAGGAAAGGCTGATATTTTTCTGTAGCTTCCTACTAAAGAATGTTATCCAGAAGTTGGCACCATGAGTGAATTCACACTGCAATCCTTGGTTCTGGAGTTGAGTCTGATCTTCAAAAGACTTCCAAGAGCGCCGTATGTGTCAGATTCCATGGACTCAAACGATCTCTTGCTTTCTCATAAAAGTCACCAAGAAACTGTGATCCAGGAATTTTTAAAGAGATGTTCTAGAAGAACAAAGAGGATCTCGATGATTACAAACTGTTTCTTCTAAAACTTGCATCTCTCGGCTTTGCTTTAATGCTTTCAGTTCTGCACCTGCTACTCGTGACAGCTGCTTTTCTCTTCGATGCTAATTCTGTGTCTGCATTTTACCTCTGTTTTCTTCTAGAAATTGTGGAAGCGGGTGTCACCTACCCATTCTCACGTGCATTGGCCAACTAACTCTTCTGTAACTGGGCCGGAGTGGGTTTGTCTGGCTGTCTGTGTAAAGATGCTTTCTGGCTTTGTTTTTCTCCTTGGAAGAAGGAAGCTCATGAGTGGTCAGCATAGCTGTGACCTCGGATCAACTTTTGAAGTGACCTTGGGCACCTCATGACTATAGAATTATTTTTTTTATTTTTAGAAATTGAGACTCGGTCATAAGGACGCTTAGGAATTTATGGTCCATTAATTAAGAACTTTTGCCCTCTTGGGAGTATCTGGTGGAAAGCACCCAGTCACCTTCTGCCACAGGGCCAGAGAAAGACCACAGGGCATGCGCACCTGCGGATCGTGGCTCCTCCGGACTCTCCTTCCTGTGACCCATCTGACTTCCTGGAAAGCAACCCTGTCCAACAAAGAAGGCCAAGCCTCGCCCAGCTGCTCTCCCTGGGACACAGAGGGTAAGAAACAGGAAGCTCACTTATGCTTCAGTCCTAGGCTGCTTTCCAACATTTTTCTCCATCAACAATAAAAATGAAAGAAATATGATATTTTAATTTCCACATAAGAAATGTCAGTTGTCTCTGGACAGGGATTTGAAACGGTATCAGAAATCCTGACAGGGAGAACTAAAAATAGTTGCACCAAAATGTCTATCTTTCACGATTCAAAATTTAAAAATGCAACGCTTATAAATTCCCTTCATTTTCAACATAAATGGCTTATTATTAATATCTCTTTTCATTTGTCTCTCTCCTGCTTCCTATCAATCTCTTACCTCCATTCTCTTACCTACTTTCTCCTTTTCTTTCCTTTTTTCTCCTCTCTGCCCTCTCACTGCCTCTCTCCCCCTTTCTTTTCTCTCTCTCTTCTTGCTCTACCATTCATCTCTCTTTCTCTTTCTCTCCTATCTCTTCTTTCTCTTCCCCTCTTTCTTTTCTGTCTATTCTCTCTCAGAAGCAGAGCTGAGAAGTTAGACAGTTTATTAAACTATAAATTTGTTTATTTTGTGGTCACACACACTCTTGAGTTTCTAGTAATCATAAAGAAATATTGGTGCCATTTACTGGGTTTGTTCATTAGATTCATTTGTTTAGCAATTATTGAGTAGTTCCCATTCATTACACACTGTTTTAGGTACTTAGAATACAGTACTGGCAAATGAGAGAGAAAAATATCTCTGCCCTCATGAAGCTTAGATTCTTTCATGAAGAGACAATCAACAGCCAATGTACACAGTGGATGTATAATTCGCATGTTCTGTTGCAAAGTGATGCCCACTATGGAGAATTAAGAGAAGGAAGCGGGGTCCTGAGGAAGGGCAGAGTGTTTGTGGTACTGAGCAGCGCTTAGAAGGGTGGACAGTCACTGTGAATGGCCATGGGGAAGTGAGATGCTAATGAAAAGGGATTTGCATGCAAGCTGGGTCACAGTGAAGTGCTTGGTTGGAGAGATGGGACTGTTTCATGGCAAGACCGAGTGGGCCAAAGCAGGAGGTCATAGAGCTCATCAAACATGTCTGAGTCACACAGCTTGCCGCTGTTGTAGCCTCTTGGGGCTTTCCTTCTCGGCATGCTGGCAATACTGTGGTGATACCTTGTTTGCACTGTGATGGGTGTAGACGGTAGAGGTTGAGGGTATGTGGGATAGAATCGGGTTTGAGGAGACTTGCATTTCAGCCTTGAGGTTTGCTTTCAACAACCGGGAGATAGTCAGCAAGCCAGTTAACATTTTCGGTTGCAATTTCTTCATTTGTAAAATGAGGTGGTCAGCTATATGATTCTGCTTAACTCTGTCTTTCTCTTTCTTGGAGTCTCTGAAAGCAACAGGAAAATGAAGCTGATTTGAGGAAGGAAAGAGAAGAAAGAGAAAAGGGCAAATAAAACAGGAAGGGAGATGGGCAAACGCAGAAAAGCAAAAAGATAAAGAAAGAAAAATAAGACAAATGTAAATATTTCCTAATATTCTAGATATAACCATAACACATTTGCACAATCAGTTTTTCCTCATTTATATTTCTGCAAAGCTATTTCGGTGTGGTTACATACAAGGGTATCCCACTCAGCTCCCTGAAGGAGCTATGCGATCAGTGTGGGTTTCTGGGTATCAGATGGGACTTTGCTTGCATTTTGAGGGTCGAAATGAAATTATGGTTCATTTTTGCATTTTGGACATAAAGATTAAGTAAGCTTTTTAATACTTTTGTAACCTATCCACCTATTTAACGGAAAATAGGATTCAAATAATTAGGAGTATATTTTTATCAACTTACTTGCTTTCTGTGTCTTAATTAATTTTGACATCATACCAGAGTATATCTGTTTTCCAGGAGATTAACACTAAGCTTTTGCTTATCTAATGTAATATTTCATTTGATAGATTTTTTCCTCACCCGCTCTCTGTCCCTTGCTTGATGTTTTCCTCCCTCCTGGCCATTTTCCCATTTATTAGCACCAATCTCGAGAGGGAAGATAAGAGGAAGAAATAAAATATAAGTCACTTCTTTTCTATAAACTGTTACAATTAGTGGCAAAGGGTAGAGGTTGAAATCAAAAGCCAAGTAAAGTTTAAGAGCCAAGAGAAGAGATAAGTCATTTCCATGATTTGTGCTTTAATATTGATCCCATATAGCAATGAGGGTGTGTTAAAATATTCACAAGCGCTGCACAGCGACTCTGTGTAGCTAGCTAATGGTGTAAAAAACCCAAGGGAAAGAGCTGGCCTTGGGAAGAAGTAGGATACCACTGCCAAACAAGGAGTGGTATAATAGTACAGGTGGATAATGAGAGAGCCGTATCTAAAGAGGAAGGGGACCGATATTGAGGTATTTGATGGTGGGTGGGCTCTACTTGCTCTGAAAAGGAGCAAAAGTGAGGATGATCTGAATCAGGATCCGGATACAAAAGGATCTTTTAAACGGATGAGACAGAAGCATCTTCTCAGGGGGAGTCAGGCAGGGGGAAGCGAGAGAGAATGGGAAGGAATTAGATCAGCTGGCATAAGGAGTAGGAAAAGGAGCAGTTAACATACAGTAAATATTACGTAATGTTGGAGCCTTAGCAGGTGTTTCTAAATTTGCAAAATTAATGGCAGAGCTATGAGATTTCACCAAGAATCTTTAGCAGCCCAGGAACAAAAGCAAATCAACATAGCTGGGAGGCTAATTACTGACCATGAATTTGTAGGAGGACTAAAACAGAGGAAAAAAAAGTAGACAGAGAGGAAGAGACAGATACAGAGAACATTATTCAGCATTGTCTCATTAAATGGTAATAGTTTTTGAATAAACAGAGTTTTCATTAGATGAGCAATGGTAGCCATAGGTGTCTTCCAAAGTGGTGAAAGGCCACATGTAGTCGTTTTCATGTCTCCCTGGTTCCAGGAATGCTCTTTCCCACTAAACCAATGGTCTCTCACTTACAATGGCTTGACTTGTGATTTTTCCAATTTATGATGGGTGAAAGCAATATGTAGTCAGAGGAAAGAGTACTTCTAGTTTTTGACTTTGAACTTCTTCCTGGATTGGTGATGTGCATAGATGTGGGGAACAGCAGGCAACCTCAGCTCCCCAGGGCCCAAGGACTATGCAGGTACACAGCTGATAATTGGCCGTGCCCTGTGCCACTGAGATAGGGTATTTGGTTAGCTGAGTGCACTGAATACATTTTCAACTTCAAAGGCGTTTTCCATTTCTGATGAATTTATTAAGGCATCTCCTTGTAAATCAAGGAGACTCTATACCTTGCATAAGGGAAGAAGTTAATTAAAGGTTTTGTTAACATTGTTGTTGAAATGAACAGTGAGATCGAGGGAGGCAAGTGGATGTAGGAACTAAACTAGACAGGGATTGAGGTATTGGAGAACTTGCTGGATTTGAAGAGTGGGTTGTGAGGTAACACAAGAGCTGGAGAGGTAGATTATAACACGGTAAAGAGGACAGGAGACCCCATTCTCTGAGAGCATGCTTCAGAATGGAGGACAAATTCCTGGCGACAGCCAAGATATTGAGTGGTTGTGGGCTAGAAATAAGGACCTGAGTAGAAGCTCCTACAGGAAGAGGATTACAAATACTTCAGGGGTGACCTACGTCTTAGTGGGGCAGTAGCACAAAGTGACGCCTGGAGGTTGAAAGGAGAACAAATCAGGAGCCAAAATTGTTAACAGCTATGGAGACAGGGATGGGAAAAGGCTGCGTGGCAATGCAGATGCCATTAGAAAGCAGAGGTATAGACCGTGGACTTTGTAGTGTCCTGTGAAGGCTAGTGGCATTTCACTTCCGGTTTCACAGTGACCTCCCAGAAGCTATCCCACTGCCTCCTTCTGAGAACACTGTCTCTGATTCTGTGACTGCATTCAAACTCCTGACCCTGTCACTCCAAACACCATGCACCACTGGCTCTGGTCTTGATCTTTCCGTATTCAAAATTAAATGATTTTTCTAGTGCACTCTCACTTGTAAAGCTGTGTCTTTGTTTCTTGGGTGAGAAATCTCAGCCCTAGCTTTTACCCCAAACCATACCTCTGTCTGTATCTTATAGAGTGGAATAGCAGTGTGGGAGGAGCCTCAAAGAACAACTGGCCTTTGAAGGATGTGGCAAAAACAATACAGAGCTGATTCAGAACAAAGAGTGCCATCTACTGAAAGACCACTTACCTCTCTAGTAATTTATTACCTTATGCCTGTTGCCATGAAATAGGCTCAAAATAGCATCTGGAAAAAAACTGAAATGGGAGAAAAAGACATGAAGTGTTATACCAAGGTAGCTTTGCTATGCGGTGGTCAAAGGTGGAAGTTAAAGTCCACTCAACCCTTGGAAAAGGCACTGAGGTTGTTTTCCTTCCTATGGAATTGTATGGGAAGTTGCTCAGACAATCACCTAGCATGAGAAAATACCTTTTATTCTCAAAGATGAATATTTAATCATAAATGTTTAGAGGAATAAAATCATTTAAAAATGACAAAATGGACCCAAGTATCCTGGGATCAAACAAATGCATTTGGAGATGGGGCCCAGCAGACCTATTCCGGGATGGAGAGCGATGGTACATGAATTCATAATGTACCCTGGTCCAAGCAGATTGGTTGGAGAGCAAGGGCCGCATGCATTTTGCAAGCACTGTCTCTCACCCTGTTGCCACTTTTTTTCAGGGCTCCATATGCTAGGTTGCAGCTACAGATTTAGCCCTTTTGCCCAAAGGCATCTGAACCTGTGAAAAGCCTAGCTAGGGCACTGTCTATTGTTCATTGACAACTTGTCAATTTACTTCCAGGCAAAATAACTCATAAACATGATAAGGAAGGCAGATAAAACAAGAATTCTTTCACACTTTGCAACTTTACTGCAAAAAAGGGCTTATTTTCCATAAATGTGTGAATCTCCCCTCTGAATTGTGACTGTGCATTGAACTTTAAAACTGTTTAGAAACAGCACGAGCGTTTCACAATTGCTGTCTGTAATAAGATGAATGTTAAATATTAAACATGCATTAAAAGTGATAAAATAAAAGATTTTTAAAGGTTCACTAACATCACCATATTTCTCTTTGATTCTGGGTTAATAAAAGTTAAGTCTAACATTAATCTCAAAAAGTACGTTTAAGCACAATCTTCTACGTTTGGGATTTTATATGTCTATATGGCTATGTCTGTATTTTATATATCTATGTTATCTGAACCCTTATGTCAGTAAGAAAAAACAGATATAGTCAAGCATATTAGTATTAAATTCAAAAGCTGGTATGTGGTGTGTTACCATATGTTCAAACTATAAGGGAGTGGGTTTTATTTCTGATTTTATGAACATCCCATTTCTAATGTACTGTTTAAATATTGAAAGCTAATTGTGAATTCTTTTAGGTAAAATATTTTAAGTAGATAATGATTTTAAAATATGTTAGTCTCTAAGGCAAAGCACTCAGTTTACGTGTAGTTATTTATAAAGTCGTACCTTTTAATGAAGCTATGTTCCCTGGGTTCAATTCCCTGATAATGAATTTGATTTTAAGCTCCTTGCTTACTGTAATATCATCACAAAGTTATGCTCTACCCCAGTGATTTTCCCTAGGTGATCCTCCATATCACCAAACATGCTATTTTGGATAGAGTGATCATGCAGAGGAAGACAGATGGGATGGAATCCCCTATCCAAGACCGGATTCTGTGTCCCAGTGGTCTTCCTGTTGGGAACTTTGCCCTAGTGAACAGATTCCCAACTTTTTCATTTTGGGGGTTTGGGAGTCCTGGTAGTCTCCCCCCACCCTCATTTCCACATATTTTATTCACTTACTGTAGAATATTTATAATTGGGAGCACATATGCATCTGTTACATAACAAATGGCTTTTGGGAAATAAGTGAGAGAACATGAGAAAAGAAATTTAAAAGACTGTAAAAAGGGGGAGTAAAACAAATCTGTGATAAACAAGGATGCCTCAGAATAAGACACGATTTTGAGGAAAGACTGTTTACAGTGAAGTATGAGAAAAGCCCTGAACTCTAACTCAGTGGACAGAGAGACCTGAGTTCAAATCATGTCCCTGGCACCAGCTGGTTCTCACTTCTGGGGCAGCCAACTGTCCACCTTTATCTGTGAACTGAGGTTGAACCAATTTTCTCCCCATGGGAGAAAGAAGACCGCTATGAGTGGGGTTCCGGACTGTTGTCACTTCTCCAGACTGTTGTCACTTCTTCCCTTTTATGTAGAAGGAGTGTCTGTAAAGTTTAAAACAAGAAAATTTTCCACTGCCATATAAAGGGAGGGACCTTCAGTGCCAGATCATGCAGACTTCAGATGACTCTTAGCGTTTCTTTTAAATCAGGAAATGAATACATGAAGACCTTCGTCACTGGATTTCTGTGGTAGCATGGAAAGCATGCATGCTTGTGCCAAGAAACCTACATTTATTTTATTTATTTATTTTGAAACAGGGTCTCCCTGTGTAGCCCAGGCTGGCCTCGAGCTCTCACTCACCTTCTGGCCTCAGTCTCCTGCACGCTGGGATTACAGGCAGATGCTATCACACCGGATGGAGCTTATATTTTAAATGCCATTTTTTTCTTCTCTAATTTTCCACAGAGATCTTATCATGGAAGCTGTGAAATTGTAAATATTAGTTTTCAAAAATTCTAGCATGGTGATAAGTAAGCCAGTAGTTTTCCACATGCCATGGGCTAGTCCCACTTCTGCATCTTGACTTTCTCATAATAATTCACCATGGCGGCTGAGGGCAGTAAGAAGCAGCCCTGATCTCCCAGCCCACACCCGTGTAACTCACCAGCACTTCCCATCTCCATCTGCGCTGAGCGGCTTCTCTCAGTGCGCAGCACCATGCGCTTTCTCCCATGAAACTAAATCCTGTCTACACATCCAATTTCCTCCTCTGTCAGGGCTGTTTTGAATTTTAATCTTTTCTTAAAAACTATGCTGGCCATTCTGCCTAACCTTGTGTCCTGGACAAGTTAATGAGCACCTTTTCCCTATTATTACTAAACTAAGGTTGTTTCTTGCCATCCCTTGAGAAAAGAGCGGTACCAGGAAAGCAAGTTCTTCTGGATGAGAAGAGCTACGGAGTGTGTTTGTGGCAGAAGATCTCTGCAACCAGACATCTCGGAAAGAAGAAAAGCAGTGAGTCAGGACTAATGAAAACAAAGACAGGGCTCTGGGAGAGTCAGGAGTATGAGAAAGAGGACAAAAAAAGAAACAGAAAATGAAGGAAAATATACAGATGTGAACCAACTATGTCTTGGTGATTATACAACACCAAACCCGATATTGAATATGTGAATTTAGAGTGGATTTGTTTAATTTGAAGCGTGCTGTTTTATTCAGAAACACAGCAAAGAGGCAGCTTAGCACTGGACGTCAATTAATATTCCTCCAAAGGACTGGCAGGAAGCCACGGTGGACGTCTAGTTGGAGACAGTGTGTCACACTACTGTTGACTATAAAATTAATTACCATTTCTAAACAAGAAGTCTGAGATGCATATTCTTCCAGGCTTACTGTACTGCCCTCCTGGCATTAAAAGTTATAAATAATTATCTTTAAAAACAGTGTCCTTTAGAGAACTCAGAAACAAAAAAAATATTCACAATCCCAGGAATACTGACAAAAAGAACACCTTGTGTGGTGAGACCAGCCGACACTGTGAAGACAGGGCTGAATATTAAGAAGTGTCACCTACCTAAAGTAAGTGTTAGACATTCGCAGGATGGCATCAGCTGCTGATCTAATGCATCTGGAGCTGCCCTGTCACTAAGGCATTACTAACCAAGGCAGAGACGCAGACAAAGCTGCTTCATCATTAATGTCAGTGAAAGGATCTGGACGAAAAATAGAGAGTCTCTGGAGGCCTTGTCTGGACTTCTTGGAGCCTGGACAACAGTCTTTTCCAACGATGCCGTTTTCTCCCCTTGCAGTAGCTGCAAAAAAGGGGGAAAGAAGGGCGTTGACTTGAATTGTCATTAAGTTCAAAGAGGTGAGGGTAGGAGTCCATGATGAACCTTTACAGTCAGAGTTATTAATGGGGAGTTCTTTTTACGGCTCTCTGAAAATACCACATTTATGAATAGTGCTAAATTATCCTGGGTTATTGTTTGGCATATGTTGACCGGTCCATTTTAAACTGATATGATTAAAATCTCTTCTGTCTTTGTGAAGAGGCACGCAGAGTACAAAATTTCTTTTTTGCAGTTGTAGCATATAGATTTAAAATAGCACTATCAATCCAGGGAACTGTGGCTCTGGCTGGTGGTTGGGTACTGACTGGTTCAAGGATCATATTCAATGAGAAGTTATTAATGTTTCAAAGGCAACCTAAAAGGACACATCAAATGATATTCTACAGGGGTCTGTCTAGGGTGGTAATATTTAACATTTTATCAGTGGCTTGGATGATAAAATATGGAACATGGTCATAAAGTTTCATGGAAGACTCTTAGTTGGGAGAGATAACAAGAACCTTGGAAGATCTACTTATGATTTAAGATGACCTTGAAAAGTCAGGAGAGGAGTCATTAAAGATCAGGTCACCTGACAGGTAAGGCTTGAATGAGTGACAAAGTGAGAGAAAGAGGGATGTGGGTAGGAAAATAGGAGCCACACTAAATACACATAGTTGGATAAATACGAGTGATGCTGGAGAGCAGCGCACCCGACACTGGAGCATCATACAGTGCATATCGTACAGAGGATTGTAAAGCAGCTTGATGCTCTATGTCTGGATTTAAGAACAATATAAACAGATTGGAAACCACCTAATAGAGGCAAAAACTAAAGAATTCTAAGAGGAAGAGGAGTAAATGCCTTATGGCACAGGAACATGGAGAATTGAGGCCATCGTGGTTTATTTACGATTCATTCTTAGTAGTTCTCGTAAAGATGCATGACTTTCTTTAGGTTTTATTAATGAATCTTCCCACCCAATTGCTTAACTTCTGATCATTCTTCTGGTTTGCCTTTATTCAGAATTTAAGCATATAGCACATGCCGCTGTCAGTGCCCTGATTTATTTGTCATTTATTTGCTCAGCGCCAATCTGGGGTCCTTCTTGTGACTTGACGGCCTCCTACCTGCTGGATGCTGGCGTGACAATGTCTGAGGGGCCAGTGCCCAATAGGAACAGTGTGGCTGCTCTGGAGTCTCCTTATAAGAATTTTAGGGGGTAATTTACAGTGTAGAGATCCTTCTTCTACCAAAAGACTGGTTTTTGTGCATTCTCACTGCTTCTTAGTGTGTAAAGAAGGAAAGAGTGAGAACCTGTGAAAACAGAGGACCAGCCCACAGGGAAGAGTACACTGGGGCACCGCAGAGGAGTAAACATCTTCGGGTTTCAAGTAGTGGATTAAGAGCCGCAGCAGAAAAGCCATAAAAACCCAGATGTTGAAGACTCTTTAAAGTGTGACCTTCAAACAATCACTGAAAAGACTCGAGATTTTCATTACTGCTTTTTAATTCCTAATAAAAGAAAATAATCCACATTGAGTGTGTGTTTATTCAAGTGGTTGTCAACATTGGCTCCATCCAGTGGGTGGCCTAAAAAGTGGGGTTTCAATGACTGGAAAAACAAGAAAAAGATGGGTGTGGATAGATAAATATGAAATGCATCAAACATGAGTAATTGGATTAATATAAATTATGCTAGATAAAAAGCACATGATACCGAGCATCATAGAATGCACATAACACACAAGGTTATGAAGTAGTTTGATGCTCTATGGTTGGAATGATCCCAGCTAATTTAAAAATATTGCTTCCTACATCCCAGACTCCAGAGATTCTGATATAGGGGTCTGGGGTTGAGCCTGTGAACTGGGATTAAACCCCTGGTTAGAAGACACTGAGATATACTGTATCTTATAGCACGCGGCCAGGTCAGTACAGGCTGATTATTGACATTCTGTACTTCTCACAGTGCCCCTGGCTTCACTGTGTTTCTAGCTGCCTTCGTCTTAACTCTGGACAGTCTTCATTTCCACATTTGCTATCTACTCTCATTTGAGTGTAGTAATGCACTGTGCTTTCTTGGATTTCCACTGAAGACATTCTTCTCCAGTTATTCAGATTTCAAAACATGGGCCTGCATGGCTTCCTCCCTCCCTCGGCTTTCCCTGGAGACCAGGAGGGGCACAGTCCAACACAAGACAGTGTGCAATGATTTGTGGATTATCTTTGTGGATAAATTAAAAATCCTCAGTGTGTACAGTGGAATAATACTACAAAACAAAAAAAAAATCTCTGGGTAAAACCACAATGGAGAGGCAAACCTTAATGGGATGTGGGCTAAGATTTTTACTTCCTTAATTAATATCAAAGCAATGCTCTATATTATTTGTGGGTTTTTAAAATGTACATAGCTATGCTCCATAAACCTCAAAATCAAGGATATAATGTTCATTTCATCTTATTGTTTATTCTTAACAGTTCGAGTTTTAAAATTATTTCAAAATCAAATCACAGTATAAATAACCTTTTATAGTTCATTACTGGGGACGAGGTAGACTCACATAATAACCACAGTCAGACTCTGGACCTAGAATTGCAGCACAGGATAAAGTACGCATGACAAGCTAGCATCTCACCAAAGCCCATTCTTTCGGGCTGTAGGATAGTAGATAACTGAAGTTCTGTTAATGTGTTTTAAAAGAAAACTTAGACGCAGGCTCACAATTTATCTCTAAGATTGCAGCTTCTCTTCAGAGAACTAATATCTAGAAAATATAAAGGTTGCAATTTCTTTGGTCACGTATCAAACTACACTTGCCTTGATATATCCACAAGACTTCATTCAATGCCATTTGCACAATAATTATCAAATGGAAACTTACTGTTTAAAAGTGACTTAACATTTTGGTATCTTCAAAGTTATCTTCATGCCATTCATTTGTTCTTTTTCAATCACTTTTCCTCTTCCTTCTGCGCTTTCTGTCATCAACTTGTTTGTTTTTATTCCTTCTGTATTCAGAGCATGACTGATGTCTCTAAAATTTCAAATGGCAACTTCCTGAGACAGAGGTCCAGTTTCTTATCTCTGTGGAAGAACTTTGGTGAGGTCAGGGAAATTATCTACATATGATCCATGTTGTAGGTCACTGTCTACCTACTTATCTTGCCTAATTCATCATGAGAGGGATCAAAATATGCATAAGATAAGAGCCCTCAGATTATCTGACATGGGCTAGAACATTTTCAACTAGGAAAATAAAGAAGTTAGAACTATTTAATTTTAATAAAAGTATTTTAATCTTTATATGCTGTAAGGTTTTTCATGCACAAATCTCAGTCATTAGCTATTTATATATATATCATAACTATAACTGTAATAAATATTACCATCATGTGAGTTATTAATGGGCAGCTCTGAAAAAGATGCCAGTTCCTTCAAAGTATTAACTTCAGCAGAGTCTTAACTTTATTTTTTTAATTTTTATTTTTATTAGCCTGTGTTTGCAGTACATAAAGATTACATTGCTTATGAGGATTCAGTACATGTACGTAATACAACTTCATTCCTTTTTGTCCGCTTCTCTTCCACTCTGTACCCCCTCCCCTCCATCTCTTGTCACCTTCCCTTTTATCAAAGATCCATCTTCCTGTCTCCTATTATCAGTGCTGTATTTGGCTCTTTAATTAAGTTGAAATGTAAAACTATATTATCTACCAAGTTAAGCTAAAATGAAAACAAGTGAATTTCTTTTACTATCTTCATTCTTATAATTTCTGTGGCTTTTCCCTTCCATAAATGGCTTTATTTTTCTTTTCTTCATCAACCAGAACCACTACCTTCATTTTCCCACCTAGAAAATAGATGTCCAAAAATTATTTTCCTGAAAAACTTTGTTAGGACTTTTCAATCAAGCTACAGAAACACATGCCTCTTATAGGTAGCGCCTGGTGCGGACAGTCTTAACTCAGAGGAAAGGAAGTCTAAGGAAAGAACAGACGCCAGGGTGGCACGTGCTCAGTGAAAGACCACTGCTCAAGGAGCATCTGTCCTTCAGATGGCAGAGCCAGTATGCCAGTCCTGCTCAAGCTTCCCCTGGAGAGGGGGGCCCTAGGACTAGGGAGAGCCACCTAGGTGCGGAACTGTTACTGCTGCTTTCTGCTGAAGCTTTAGAACTCCCTGGAGATGTTTTACACCTATTAATAAAAAGATAGTACAAAATTGAATAATAGTGTCTGTTTCCATAAAAAGGAATTAAGACTCCACGGACCCTGCTCCCAAAGAGGTTTCATAAATAAGAAATTAATGCCCACCACTAATTCTCTAGTCTTATTTTTTAAGACTGGAATTACAGTTTCCATTTAATAATGACCTATTTTTGAGCAAGATTCTCATCTTGTTCCAAGCCTTCAGAGAGATGACTGGGACCTCGCAACGGGACCTTTATTTTTAGCAAACTGAGGACGTGGTCCTTTGTGACTGTGAGTTTGTCTCATTGCACGTGTTTTAGGTGTCGTCTCTGTCTAATCCTTGTGCCTTCCCCTTGGCTGTGGCTGACAAAGCAACGCTCATGGTGACAAGTTTTCTCCTGGCTGTGTCAGTGGTTTTGTGTTCTGCCTGCGTTACTGTGTGAAAGTTCATTCAGCACCAGGGTTTTTACAAATGTACACTCGCTCACCAGGCACTCCCTGGTCATAAAAATTTTGGGATTGCTTACAAGTTGTGGAGGAATTTGGAAGAATTACAGAAAAAGCACTTGTCTAGATTGGCGATGCTAGTTTTGTATGCAAAAAGTCACTTATGGTCCTTGATTTGATAAGCAAGAGGTCTGCTTTATCTCTTTTAACTCAAATTTCTGAAAACAAACTCATTTGGACTGTTCTATCTAAAGTTTGATGTTTTTTAGAGTATGAGTAGGCGGCAAACATATAACGATCTTATTTTGATGACCTAAGTAGATAAAGTACCACTTCAATATGTTGGAAATTAGGATGTGGTGTAAATGCACAGGTGACTGTAAATTGAGAGGATAACACTTGGCATCTCTTTAATTAAGTAAAAATCCTCAAATCCCTTCTTGAGATTAGTGCACATGGATTCTAGAGAGAAATGGGCCTCGTAATGCCTGTAGCACAATGCATGTTGCATCGTTTGATCATACCCATCTCTGGATTACTCTCTCTTACCTTTCTCTCCTGCTTACCTGATCTCTTTATTCTGTGCTAATAGTTTCCTTTCTACTTCCATGTAACCCCCTCATCTCTGGTAGATTCCACCTATGAAAGAAAATATGGGATAATTTTAGGAATCTGGTTTATTTCCCTTATCATGATGATTTTTGGTTCCACCCATTCCACAGGGAACGATCTGGCTTTCTTTGCTTTGTGCATGTCAGTTCATCATATATGCCCACCACACTGTCTTTATCCATTTGCTTTTTTGACAGGCACCCAGGCACATTCCATAACTTGGCCATTATAAATTATGCCATGAAAACCATGGGCATGCAAGTGTCTTTAGCACACACTGATTCCTTTAGGTACATACCAAAGAGTGACATAGCTGGGTCATGTAGTGGTTCTACCTTTATAGTTTTTTGAGGACCCCCATACCAATTTGCATCTTGGCCATACTCTTTATGTTCCTTCCCTGTGCTTGCCAGAATTCATAGCATTTTTATATTCTTAATGAGAGCCATTCTGACGGAGGTCAGACGGAAATTCAGTGTAGCAAAACCTCAAATTTCAAAAGGCCATGAGGCTCAAAATAAGAGTGGCTATAAAATAAACCCATTACGTATAACCTGTTTACTGCTGTGCAATAGTATCACTACAAAATCAGCAGTTAAGATGAGGCACTTAGTATTTCTCAGTTTCTATAGGGTAGATATCTGGGCTTCATCTCATGCGCCCTTTGCTTTCAAGTCTCACGGAGTTGCCATCCTGGTGCTGCCGGGGAAGCAGTTTCCTGTGAGAGCCTTACCTGGGGAAGGGTCTGCTTCTTGGCTCACATGCATGCAAGGCTTTGCAGACAGATTATCTTTGTTTCTGGTTGGTTGGTGGTTAAGGGTAACTTGCAGCATAGCAACTTGCTTTGTTAAAGCCAGAAAGGGAGAAAAATCTCTCCACACATACCGTCACTACACCCCGATCAGAACCAAAAATCAGATGATCAGAATTTAGCAGTAAGGTACACAAGACAATATAAGTAAATTAGTGTACATGGACTATGACCAATAACTGTACTTAATCAGATAAAAATCTTGTTTAAGACTAGCTTGTGTATGTATAGCCTTATACAGCAAATGAATGAAAAATGAATTAAATTAGTGGGTCCCAGACTTTCCTTGTCTTATGCATCTTGCCAGGTACTTATTAAAATACACATGTCTAAATCCCATCCTTGGATATTATTATCAGATAGGTCTAATAGTTGTTGATGATTCTTATGCTCAAACAACACTGAGAAAGAGTGACTGAAGGAGAATGTTAGAAGCTGTTAAGAAAAATAAACAGGTAAAGTAACTTCGGGGTGTGAATAATGTCAATGGTGCATGAATGATTATGCATGTTTGGTTGATTCTATGGTTTGGAGTCCACAGCAGATTTCTATGGCAGAGTGTGAGGAAAGTGGTGATAGGTGTGCTCCCTCTCAGTTGGTAAGAAGCTGAGGGAAGGGGCTGGGGGACTTTGCTCAATGGCACATGTCCTGCCTGACAAGCACGAGGTCATGAGTTTGATCCCTGGCACCACACACACAAAGAAGCTGAGGGGAGCAATGCCTAGGATTGGGGCTTGTCTTGGAGGAGATTATAATTGTTTAGTTAATTTAAAAAATGGGTTATGGGCAAAAGATTTAGTAGAGGAAATAAAGAGAAGTGACAATAAGATAGGTCCTGGTACCTTCATATCCATGATGGAGGGAGTGCAATATATGATTATTTGAAATTAAACATAAGGGAACAGGTACATGGGACAGGACACCCCATGGTACATAGTACACACAACAAGAAGGACAAATGGACAGGTAGAAGTGATTCCCATTGGGAAGCTCCACTTCTGAACTCCAGACTTTCTATGTGAAGAGGAAATCAAGCACGGTCTGAACTTCCAAGAGCGTAAAGAACACAACTCGGTTCCCGCAAAAATGTGTAAAGTTTAACCCACTTAAAATGTGAAGAAATAAAGTCAAACAAAAATAGTCCAGAAAAGTCTACAAGTCTTTCAATTGAAGTCCATGCTGAATATTTTATGATGTTTTACTGTGGTCCAATTTTCTGAAGTGATATACTTTCACTGTCATATGGAAAAATAGGAAATACATGTTCATGGTTTTTATTTTTCCCAACCTCCCTCCCTCCCCCCACTTCCTTTCTCCTTCCTCCTCTCTATCCTTTCTTTTATTTCTTGCCCCATAAGAGCCTGAACCCAAGGACACTGCACCAAGCTGTATTCCTAGACCCTTTTTGTTTCTCAGCTTTTATTTTTGATGCAGTGGTCTAGGTCACTAAATTGTCCAGTTTGGGCTCAAACTTTTTATTTTTCAGCCTCAGTCTCCTTTCTTTCTTTCTTTCTTTCTTTCTTTCTTTCTTTCTTTCTTCTTTCTCCTTCTCTTTCTTTCTTCTGAATATGGTACATTAAAAAGGCTGAGCTCTGTTGATTAACTATCCAAATGTTTAATCAATACAGCAATAGCAAGACGTATTCTGGCAGTGAAAGACCTTGGAAAGGTCCCACTTGCCTTATTCTCCATCCCCATGTGAGATATCAGTGAACTATTACAAGCTCCTTGCATACGAATGCAGTGGGGCTTAGACAAATACAATGTTAATGGATAATTGTGTGTCACCTTGTCAAAATATGTTAAATGCCCCTCGAGTACGGTGGGATTTTTTTTCCTTATTAAAAATGACAGTAAAGTGCGACCTTGTTGATATCATACATGCTTTCAGGAAGCAAATATTATTATTCAGTCTGTAACAGGTTTATTGATTTATGGGTCAAAAATTCATTAGGGCTAAATTATAAAACACACTTTCTGTATTGATACAACCCACAGTAATTGTATGACAAAGTGCTAAACAGTCCTAGTTGGTTGAGGCAAAATACCTTTATGAATGTTCATTCAGAAAATACACACAGGGGCAGCTCCCAGCCAAATGATTCACAAGCAAGGCCTGTGTCTCTGGATGTCTGGGATAGCAACAGCAGAGTCAGGGAAAGTTCACTCGGTGACCAAGGTCCTTGGACTCTGGCCAGAAATATGCCATCTGTCAGGATGGTAGAACGTACAGGAAGCTAAAGCTTGGCCTCCTGCCTCCTGCCAGCTCTATTCACAACGCCTCCAACACCCACATGGATTCTCCACTGCTTCTGGTTCTGCCCAAGGACAGAGGCTCGCTTGTCATCTGGTGTCATGAGTCACAAGGAGACGAATTGTAGCACTTGGTGCTTCGAGATTCCAAGTACTGCTTCAGCAGTGTGACACACAGCATGGAATGGGGTAGATTGGCACTCGTATTTGAGGCTTTCTTTTCTTATTTTAAAATGATAACATTTCTTAAGAAGCTGGTGAAATGGAGATTCGATGGCCAAGAATGTAGATTATGTGAGGAATGTCAGAATTTGTCTTATATCATTGGTTCCAGCTAAGCCTAAGATAATGCTAGGTTGAAACTGAAAATGAGATGAAATGACATAATTGGCCAAGTTTTTTTTTTTTTTTTCACTACAAAGCCTGTTTTTTCCCTCTGAGGAAGAATGCGAAAAAAAAAAAATTTAAAACCATAGGTTGTGTGCTAAGAAATGCATGAATATAGAAAGCATTATGCTACTTTAATGGGTCATGCAAGGAAAATGTGTTGTACAACTATAACACACACATTCAGAATGTGTAATAAAGGGTAGTGTCATCTTTAAAAATGAAAGAAAACAGCATAAATAACTAAAATGGGAACCCTCTTAACATGTCAGTGGTTTTATTAGGGGAATAGTTTCACTTTGTATACACATCTTCAATTTACCTCTGGGCAGTGGAGTATAAAGTAACAATTTACACATTATAATGAAACAGAATAAACATCTCAATTTAAAAATTCAGTATGTGGTGAGAGTTTATTCTATCAGAGCACCAAGGTGAGGTGTACCACCCTTTAGTGTATATAATTTGAAGATACAGTTCTTGTGGAACATACATATGTAGTTTTGAGAGCATAAGAATTAAATGACATTTCATTTGCCCACCTAATTATATTTCAGTGGAATATAGTATCTTTCACACACTTGTGCTTGCTTACATGATCCTTTGAGAAGTAGAAATGAAGACATAAAAAGACTCGTCCTATTAACTTGAGCCATGAAATCACTAGCAGATTATTCCTCCTTCAGTTGCATAGGCTGGTAGATATTCAGAGTTGGTAGTGATGTTAGAAATCACCAAAATTGTATTCTGCAGTTTCTAGTTAAGAACAATGAAGTACACAGACGTTTAATAGATTATCTGAGAACACACAGCATGTAAAGGGAGAACCAGGTGGATGAAAATTCAAGGCTCTTATTGTGCTTTGACTGTACTAGGTGTGATCCAAAAACATGGTGAATGTTTAAATAAATTCATTATAGTAAATGATACATTGCCATGAACGAACACCAAATATATACCTTCCTGCTCTGAACACATTTGTCCCATTGTGCTGCCCTTTCTGAAGCAATTCTCTTTTGAGAATGTCTTTAGTTGCATTGTCTTGCTGGCCTCCACCTGCTGAATCCATGTAAAATGTTGCCCTTACAAGATCATTTTAACTTAGGGAAAACCTGAAGTCACAGTGTCAGTAAGGTGGAATAAGTGTAAATAAGGGGGATGAGGACACACAGAAATGGTTTCACAAGCCTGCCTTTCCTTTGGATAGCACTTTACAGCACCATTCACCATATAGATATATATATATTTATCACACTTTGTAAAAACAGTGATGGAAGCCTTCCAGAACTGCCTTAGGAAGATGCAAGACAGATTGGCCAGTTGTGTTTGAAGCAAAGAAAAGTATTTTCAGGAGAATTCATGGCAATGAGTCTTTTACAGTAATAAATACTTTTAAAAATCTAAAATCCATCCCATATTTGACCACACATTATATATGTTGCTTCCCTCAGAAATACACCTGTCTTCCTTCCACCGAAAGATTTTATTCTTTCTGGAAGTGAGAAATCAATACTGTTGCCACAATTCCTTTGAGTTATTTTGTGTTTTTGCTTTAGCTATGTCAGTTAATAGCTCCTGAAGAATTACTATTAGGCATTATTCGGACCATTTCATATGTAAGAATTCATTTTATCTTCAACCAAGACTATTATTCTTTTCAAAGATGGGAAATGACTTTTCCTCTACCTTCTTCCTCCTCATCCTTTTTTATCTCCCACAAAAAGGATAACCAAGACTAAGATATTCCATAAACTGCCTAAGGTCACGAGCTGGTAAAAGGGAGCGCTATATCCTAAACCAAACTGCCTGTCTTTAGAGACAATGCTTTTTAATCACTAAGTGAGCAGAGTTTCTTTTCTCCAGGAAATGGAGTTTTATCTGAGACCAGTGGCTGAAAAACAACAGGAAGGAACAGAAACCACCAATAGTGGCAGCTAATTCTTTATCATTCAGGCAATTAGTTACCACTCCGTTGCATATGGTGTCATTTTCAGAAGATTCTTGGCCCATACGGTCATAATTGGTGCTTCTAGAAGTGATATTTGAAGGAAGATTCTTGTCCTTACCATGTCACAAACTCACTGTCTTTTTCTGAAGATGATAATATAGTCAATAGTATTCACATCTTTCAGTCTTATGCAGCCAGCATCTTGGACTCCAAATTAGTGACGGTCATGTAGGCTTCTTTTTAGTTTATGTAATTTAAACTAAAACTAAAACTTTTTAGAGGATAAATGCCTCTAGGAAGTAGCTGGATAAACTATACAGAAGAAAGTTGTAAAACCAATTATATCATTTAAAGTTTTGGGGACCAGAATTTATTTCTTCTTGTGCATTAGACCATTACATTGTATGTAGTTGAGTTGGGCTTTAAACAATTAAATACGTTCACTTGAGAAACCAGCTCTCAGTTGACAAAACTGCTCAGAGCAGTGATATGAGAGGAAATTTCAGACTAGAAGAAACAAAACATTTTCCCCCCAGAGGTGATTTAGTGTTTGTCACAATATATTTGAATAAAGGAGATTTGATCATATTTTCCTTTACAAAAATAACTAGTCTTTTCTGGTTATTTTACCTGTGTCATTTAGCTTTTTCCCTACAATCTTTACAAAGAACTTCTATTTTTCTGTATACATGAGTCCTTCTGCTTTTCTCAACTTAATTTGGTCAGGAAATCATAATACCAAACTTAGAATTTCTAATTTCTTACAATTTCCACAATGAAGAAGTTAGCTGGTAATAATTACATGAGACTTGTACAGATTTTAACTGGCAAAATGTTTGACAATTATATCATCAAAATAAAATGATCAATTAATTGAATTATTTTTAAGTATCAAATAATAGGGTGATATATTAAAATTTAAATTGTTTATATTCATTGTAAATTATACAAAGTTATATGATTCAAATTTCATAAGATTCAGCATTAGTTTATTGATCAAGTTAATCACAAGCATGATTTTATATATATATGTACATTTATATGTACAATTATTTTCTATTTTTATTAGATAGCTCATATCAAGATGTAGGAAGACTAAACTGTTTTATATATATTTCTAGATTTTATAACAGTTTGTTCAGGTGACTAGATTTGAGAAAATGTTACTTTTATTGCAATAAAATATACTATGCATTTCTGCTTCAACATAGGTGTGGACAACTGCTTTAGGCACAGAAACAAATCTACTGCTATACAATTATGGCACTTTTTATTTAGTTATGCAAGAACAACAATAAAAACTTAAAAAAATATTTACTGCCACTGTGCTTAATTTTTAATAATTGAGCACACATGCATGTAGGTAATAATGGTATTGCCAAAGTGGACGGATGTAGAATTGGTTTTATAAATTAGTATGGATGATTTCATCTAAACCATTGACTTGCTCAGATATTTTCTACACAAAAAAGTCCAAAACTACTTGTAATATGGGAGGTTTTGATTTTTTGGTGTCTTTGTTTCTGTCTTTGTGTCTGTCTCTCTCTTTCACTTTCTGTCTCTCTCCCAAACTCTCTTTCATTTTAGTCATCTTCTCATTGCCAAGACACAGTAACTACATCTACAAACCAAAAGAGAAGTTTATTCTGGCTACTGGTACCCAGTAACAGCCCACAGTTGACCAACTCCAGGGCAGAAGCAAATGGCAGAGGATCTGGGCAGGAGTTGGGGGAAGGATTTGCTCATGTTATGGTGGCAGGAAGCAGCAACAGAGAAGGGAGGAGCCGAGATGAGAGGCAGGCCCTTCAGCGGCTCACACCGCAGTGATCTGCCTCTTTCAGCCAGACTCCACCTCCTCACAGGAGTCAGTGACATACCAGGCCATGGCCTGGTCACCTCCCAATGCCCTGCTTGTGAATGGGTGAGGCCTTTGAGAACATCTCAGATCCACGCCACTATGTTTTTCAAATTTTCCTTTTCAGCAAGAAAATTATCATTGATATCTTGGTTGCACCTAAACAAACATTTCCTGTGAAGAAAGCCAAGGAAATAATGCTTTCAAATTGTATCTGTTTTATTTTTCAAGAAAGTCAAATGGCTTCTGACCCTCTAGTCTTCTTTTATCCTCTTAATAATCCTCCTGACGAGACAGAAGTGGTGGCTTCATGTTTTGTGATTGGGAGGATGGACTGTCAAGCATAGCAGATCTTGTGAAGAATACAGACTTTGAGAGTTTGATGTCTGTGCTCCATCAGCCAAACAAACATTTCCCTTCTTCAGAGAACACACAAGTGTCACAGTCACAAATCTTGCCATTGTTATTACGGAACTAGAGATAAATGAATGATTCATGTACCTAGCTTTCATTGTAAGTGTGTGGATTCATCTAGATTTAACCAGTCAGTGGAAAATGTTAGGAAATGAATATTGCTTTCTTATTTCTTCTTAGAATTAACCAGATCTCTGTGAAGAGTTCCAGCAAAAGGAGGGGCAAAGAATCTTAGTTAATATATTTGTTTGAGTGCCCTTATAGTTCTTAAGGGTGAGTCTTATTTCTTTTCTTAGTCCTTTCTTTTTACATCTGCAAAATAAAGGAAGGAGTAAAATTGTCCAGCTACTTTTGTCCTACAGGCATTGAGTAACATGTATAACCTGCTACTTCTTAAAAGCCGTTTGGGTTCCATCAACCTGAATCCTTTCATGTTTCCTTGTGCCCTACACGTGTAACTATTCTGTTGTCACTCCCTACAGTGAAAGAGAACATTGAATTATTTCATGAGGTGAGATAAAAAATAATTTGGGCTACAGCTGTAGAGAATAAATGTTGTGCTTTTAACATGGAAAAGGGGGGAAAAGATCCTGTCTATGATTTCCTGTGCAAAGACCATTTTTCCAGTAATACATCATGCTTCTTTTCTCCTGTGTATGCCAAAGGACCTTCCTTCATGCTATGTTAGAAGCTGCATAACTCCAAAAGAGATGGAGTTAGATGAAAAAGAGCTATTCTGAACTCTACTGATTAAAATAAATGTGCTCATAAAAAAGGCAGGAGAGTAAATTACTACATTCCCAGAACAGCAGTAACTTACACACCAACAAGTTATTTTCAAGTTTGCCAGAGGAAATCATCTGCTATCAACAAGGGGTAATTGCCTAGCAAGCTCATCTTTACATCGCATA
>PVJX010011041.1:34531-54934 GCA_004027295.1 Dolichotis patagonum | reverse complement strand
GGGTAAGATGGATGACCATATTGTTGTTTTTGTCAGATCGTGGAGCAGAACTGTTAACAGTCTCACTGTTTGAATGTCTACTTTACATGTTTTAACTTTGTAATTTGAACAACTATTTCCAAGAAGTCAGTATGTAATTTGTCAAGTAATAATTTCTTAGGATTTTTTGTTGTTGTTCTTTTCCTTTTTTCCTTGGAATACTGTATTGTTGCTACCCTTTATGCTGTTCTGTTTTGTTTTGTTTTTTTCTCTTTAAATAAAATTATTTTTTAAAAAAGAAAAGACAATTTTTATAATAAATTGGGCAGAAATGACTTTTCAGCTCCACTGAGGCCAATATTACCACCATGTTTTCTCCCCAGTGAACCACAGGGCCTGGAGGCCAGAGGGAATGCTGGCAAGTGTGGGTTCACTCTTCTCAGGTACTGTGCTCTGTGTGAGCTATAGAGATGCCTTCACAGTGGTGCTCTCCACTGACCACAAGTGGGGGTCCTTGGAAATATCCAACAGCAAGGATCAATCAGGCATTCTTTTGCCATGTCCATCCAAGATCCTGTCACCTCCTATCTCCTTCAAACACAGCGTCTCCGAAGTTCACTTTAAAAATGAGATGACTTTAGTATATGCCACTATTATGTGAGAATGAAATGTAATAAGCATGCAAAGCACACAACAATACAACTGTCTGAATAAATGCTTTCCAAATTATTGTTAATGGTGACTATAATTGTCCAAAGTAATATGAATCTTACAAGATCAAACCCCAAGGTGCTAATTTCAATATATGATGTTTGTAGGATACCATGCTATGATCTAAGCAAAAAGAAGTCAGATTCTTGTGATTTGGAGAAATGTTTTTCCAGGTTACTTCTAGCTCTGTTGCAGAGTTTAATCATTCAGTTTTCTTTTCTCTGTTTTCTTGTACTGTAGTCATGTTGGCATTTTGGCATTTCTCAATGTCTGACAATGCTTTGCTTTTTTGTCTTACTAGATATCTAAAATATTCCCTCATGACTTGCCAAAGCCTCTGTTGCATTAATTCTAGGGAAAGTGGATACCCTTCCTTAGCAACACAAGTCTCCAAAGAAATAAATTGCAGAACCCACCACCTCTTGGATGGACACACAAGTAGAAAGACATCTAAGGTCTGCTTCTGTTGGTTATTTCCTCCTGCTACTTCTTTGATAGATGGGTATTGTTCTCCTTAGTCCAGATTCTGCTTTGCTGGCTGTTGTCCCTCTCCACGCATCTTGTATTTGAACCTAAAAGAACACTTCTCCTTTTCCACTTTTATTAGGACTATTATGAGTGACTTAGGAAGAAGTTCAAACCTGATAAAGTTCAAATATTTTTAATGAGAGAATGCTACAAAGGAAGTAGTTGGGCCATTCTTTCCTAAGGTGTGGGGGATCTGGTTGACACATCTCCAAGGGTGATTAAAAGGACCTTACTCAAACACTTAAAATAAGAAATTCTTGGACAGGGATGTAGCTTAGTTGTAAAATGACACTTCTCTACTTTGTCATTTCTTTCTCTTCTGTCTGTATTCAGTAGTGTTCTTCTTGAACACGCCTCCCACCACACCTGGTCTTCTTGCTTCTTCATCCCCATTGTACCTATGGTCATTATTGAATATTTTGTGTGTTTTGTTCCAGGAAATGGTTAAAGATAAGTTATAAAGGCAACTGTAATAGTCATGAAAATTGTTGAGGCTCCTGGGATGGGTTTATGACTTGGGAACATACATTGGAAAAGTTTCTTAGAGTCACAATGACTGTCTTGGGATGGACAGAGGAACTAAGGACCAGAGAAAGGCAGGTTTTACCTCAAATTCCAAAAGAGATCTTCTCTCCCCTCCTCTCCTCTCCCCTCCTGTCCATTTCCCTCCTCTTCCTCCCCTTCTCTCCCCAGCTTCTACAACTCCCCACCATTGGCACCCAGCACAGCCATTCTCTTCAGGAGGCTTCTGCTGGGGGGGGGCTACTCTTATTTCCTCCCTGGGGATTTTCACACTATGACTTTTCAACCAACAGATCTTTCCATCTTTTTTCTTAAAAATTTTTTTTGGTTTCTCACCTGTGCCTCTAGGCTCAGTCTTGAGCCATTGTAAGTGAGTGTCATGTGAATGAGATGGTCCTCTCACTTCCTGATCTCCTTCATCAATGAAGTATAAGTTGAGTCTATTTAGTGTTGCCACCCCCCAAAGTATGCAGACATTCATGGGGAGAGTATAGACCCTCACAAGTGCCAGGGGGCCTCCCTCCTTCTAATGTGCATGTAGTAATCACCAGCTGCCAATTTCCTCTTCTAATTTTCAAATTGGTGAACACTGAGGAGGAACCACATTAGCAAGCCTGGAGATATTAATTAGAAGCCACGATTCAGTGGCTTAAAAGATGAAGCAGCCTCAAACATGATAAGCATTAAATAAATGGTAGTGGGAACTGTGAAGGTGGGAAGGTTGTAGTAGTCAAGGTTCTCCAGACAAATAGAACCAGGACATGAACAGAATAAGATTTTGTACAATTTTTATTGGGACAGAGCAAGATAGGAAGGACTAAGCCTGTAGTTAGAGACAGCGCCCTGGTGCCTAATAATACAGAACTCAACTGTAATAAAAATCAATGTCCGCTTTATTGAGAGGACCAGACACTGTGCTGAGTGCTTGCAAAATACATCAACTATAGAACTCAGAAGAAAGCAATACTTCCATTTTATAGCTGAAGGTAACTGAAGCTTGGAGATTTTCCTCCAACTCAGGCAAGTCTGACTTTAAAGTTCAGGTTCTTAGTGGGGACTCTATGAGTCTCGTTCATTGTAGCCTCAGGGCCTCCTTCCATATCTGGCATGGGGTGAGACATTATTAAATAATTTTTGTGTGGATGAATGAATGAATAAATATACAGTGTTTACTAGAAAGCAATAGAGAATATACAAAATAGATTTAGCAAATAAATCTCAGGTTATGACTGGGTTAGGAGAGGCAGTGTCCACCACCAAACAAGTTCTGATGATCAGCTGGTGAATGCCATGCATTGGGAAAGCTCAGAGTTGTGTGGTATAATGAACTCATTATGTAACTTTGGGTTCGTGACTTTTCCCAAGAGACTCAGCTTTTTACCGTAAGCTGGAAAGTTTCTATGTGGTTAGTGCCAGCAAATGTTTTGTCTAAAGGGCCAACCAGTAATTATTTTAGACTTTGCAGTAACTATTTTAGGCTTATGTTGCTATTCAACTCTGCCACTCTAGTGGAAGAATAGCCACTGTTCATAAATAAATATATGACTATGTTTCAATAAAATTTCACTTATAAAAATAGGAAACCCCATCAGACATGATGACATAACTCCAGCACTGGGGAGGCTGAGGCAGGAGGATTGCCACAAGTTTGAGGCTAGCCTGGGCTACATAGTGAGTTCAAGGCCAGTCTGCACTACAAAGTGAGACCTTGTCTCAAAAACAAAAATAAAAAGCCTTTTGGATTTAAACAAGGTACTGTAGTTAGCTATCTAATCATGGACTGGATAACCAAAGTCCCCTTTAATGTTAACATTCTATGATTTTTTGAGACAGGGTCTCACTATATAATCCAGGCTGGCCTTGAACTTGCAGCAATCCTCCTGCCTTTGCCTCCCAAATGCTGGGATGATAGGTATGCACCACCATGCTTGGCAACGTTCTATGATTTAAGGACTAAGAGTCAATTGTGTCCAGAACAGAAATGAAAATGCATTGCTATCCTCCTCTGATACCCATGGAAGACATTGACAATTGATCATAGGGCTCTTTTCCAATAATAAAAGCTGGCTTTTATCAATTAATCAATCACAAATAGAAAACCAGCTAAAGCATTCTCCTTTGTTAAGAAATAAATATTTGGAAAGTTCCAGTTAGTCTTTTAGCATTAAGGATGATAAGAAGTAACTAGGAATGGTAAGCTATGAGGAGAATCCAATTTCCTCAGGGTGGCAGACAACAAAAACCCTAACCGGACCGTAATACTGATAATCCTTGGCAGTCAGATCCTCTATTTCTCTCTTACCTTCCTTACTGGTTACTCTAAGAGTGAATGTACTTGGCTCATTACACTTACCTGATGCATACTAATTTTCTCTTTTTTATTTTTCATCAAAATTTAAACCAGTAAATTACTTTTACATAAAAGGATTTCCTATAAGTGACTGCCTGAAGAATATCTAACAAGTAAATTCACGTGCAGTCTTTACTACTTGTAATGGTGGATCTTGAATGGCTATGTGAATTTCCACAATCTTCAGTTTGACAAGAAAATGGGAGTGTTCCAAACATCAAGAGGTCACATGATGGTGGGGTAAGAGCTTGGACTATGCAGTCAGAAGTTTCATTGAATTGTAGAGATAATGATCACCCTCAAGAATTAGAAGCAGAGCAAGCAGCAGAGAAAACAGCCTCTCTGAAAGTTGCCATCCAGACACTGGAATAGTATCATGAGCAAGACAAGAAGGAGGGAAGTGTGTCCACTAGACCCAGGAAGAATATGAAGTGCAAATTGAAGCCCATTGGGAGAGTGAAGCGAAAAACTCCAACACAGGAGACAGTTGGCGGTGCCTTCTCCGTAAGAAGGGACTCACTGCATGAGCGGAGCTGTTCAAACCTGCAGACCCAGGATGATGGTGCTGGCTGGAGGCCTCTGCAGACAGACATGGTAGTGGAGGGGAGAAGCAGATGTGAGGAACTGCACTGGCTGGTGGTGAGTGCAGAGGACTTAGTCTTCATATGGGAAAGAGTAATTAGCTGGGAACAATCTTAGAGAACAGGCTGGCTGAGCTCAGAATCCAGAACTGTTACTGGCTCCATCTAGCAGCTCCTGGTTGGGCTTAGAGCCATGGAAATTGCTTGGATGGCAGTGAATCCAATGTGTCTGGTCTCAGGCCTGCTGAGATTATCCACTATCCCACCAAAAACCTACTGCTGACTTTCTGGTAGAGATATGCATGAATCAGGACTCTGTCTCCACAGGTTGTCTACTAATTAAACCAGAGAGAACCCTAGAAGTGGACCTCTTTTTTTCCTCTTTCTCTTTCATTGTTTGATCATGTTTCTAAATGAATGTGAATGTAGTTCTTAGCCCCTTTGTGATGGTGGTTCTGTCCTGTTCTTCCTTCTAACTCTTCCATCTCTCTTTTCCTTTAGTACTCTGCACAAGTTTCCAAAAGTTGGCATGATCCCCCTTTGTCCTGACTTTACTTCAGTTCTCTTCCTCTTCTTACACTTCTCTATTTTCTCCTTAACTCATTTTAAATTTTAACCCCCGAGGGAAAAACTGACTTGTATACTACATATAATTTTCTGGTTCATTTTAGATTTTGTTATATAACCACAAACCTAGTTCATATGGTTAAAAGTGGCAAATTAAGTGTTAGCTCAGTTTGTCATTCTCTACAATGTGTATGATGTTATTGGTACCACTACAGGCAAAATTGACATAATTGTTCTAAACAGTGATTAGTCCTGGTATTCCATGACCAAAGTTGACTAAGAGTCACAGAAAATACTGTAATACAGTGGCAAAGAACCAGAGACTGGACCAAACAAGTAACAGCTCATCTCCAACAAACTGAAGAGGTAAGATCATCCAAAAGATTCAAACCCAAAAACCAGTTACACCTGGAAGATACCTCAGAGAAATACTCATCACCCAGGGATCCTAAATACTAGTAATAAAACAACCCACCATAGGTAATTTAAAAGCATCACCTCAGGAATTAAACTTAAAAAAAAGAAAGAAAAAAATGAAAAGACACACAAAATGCAACCTCAGACATCAAGTGGACCAAAGGCAAATCTCAGGGGCAATGAGGTGAGACAATCTGAAAACCTCTCACCTGATCTCCCTGAAGTAGTAAAAACAAAACAGAAATAATCTCTCAGATAAAGACCATGCTTAGTGACTTTAGAGCAGATACAGACAAAAAATAGATGAACTTAAGAAAATTATGGAAGCTCAGTATATGAAAGAATGGAATCCATAAGGCAGATTCAAGCAGATATCCAGGAGAGTAAAAATTTTATTGAAAGTATTTGCAGCTGATTAGGCCAATGTGAAGACAGGATTGCAGTTAGTGATCAGGAAAAGAAAGATTTCTCAAAAATATCAAAGGACCATGATAAATCAATCCAGCAGCTGCTAGTTGAGATGAACAATAATTTAAGATTGATTGGAGTCAATGAAAAAGCAGGAGATACCACAAATGATATTTTACCAATGTTAACAGATGTCATGGCAGAAAACTTTTCTGGTAGAGAAAAAGAATTTGACATACAGATAAGCAAGACATATAGGATTCCAATTAGCCATTATCAAACAAATTCTACATCCAGGCATATCATAGTCAAGATTCTAGAAATTCAACACAAGAATAAAATCTTAAAAACTGTTAGGGAAGAGAAATCACCTATGAAGGAAAACCCATCAGAATTACAGTTGACTTCTCAGCACAAACTCAAGAAAAGCTTGGAGTGAAACATTCCAGGTTCTAAAGGAACACAACTTTCAACCCATGATGATGTACCCCACAAAACTATCTTTAAAACTGATGGAAAAATAAGATACTTTCATAACAAAGAACATCTGAGGAAATTTATAACCAACAAACCAGCACTCAAAAGTGTTCTGAAGGACATTCTAGAAAGAGATAATAAGGACTACACCTCCATGAACTCCAACAAAAAAGAATCCACCAGGAAAGGCAAAGAATTAGAAGAGGAGGAAAAGAGGGAGGGAGACAACAACAACAACAGGAAAATAACATGACAAGGATAAGTCAGTACATATCAGTCACAGCCATCAATGTCAATGGTCTCAACTCATCAATTGAAAGACACGTTGACAGAATGGATCAATAAGCAAGATCCAACAACATGCTGCTTACCAGAAACACATTTAATTCAAAAAGAAATTTATAGACTGAAGATCAAAGGGTAAAAAATAATACTCCATGCAACTGGAACCCAGAAAAAAAGCAGGAGTAGCTATTTTATTTGCAGACAAGGTGAATTTCAAGTCAAGACTGATTAAGAGAGACAAAGAAAGTCACTGTATCCTAGTAAAGGGAATAATTCAGGAGGAAGAGAAAACAATCATGAATATATATGCAGCAAATACCAGTGCACCCAATTATATAAAGCAAATACTAATGGACATGAAAAATCAAATAAGCACTAATACAATTGTATCGGGAAATCTCAATACCCCACTGTCACAGAAAGATCAACTAGACAAAAAATTAATAATGAAATATTAGAACTGAACCAAAGTTTTGAACAAATGGACTTAGTAGGTGTGTATATAGTGTTCCACCCCATGACATCAGAACCAAACTTGTGAACAGATGGACTTAGTAGACATGTACAGAGTGTTCCATGCAACAGTATCAGTGTATATATTCTTCTCAGATGTACATGGGACATTCTCCAAAATAGACCACATAGTGGCTCATAGGACATGCTTAAGTACATGCAAAGAAATTAAAATTATCCCATGCATAGTATTAGACTACAGGGCAATGAAATTGGAAATCTGTGGCAAAAGAAACCACAAGAACTTCATAGCACATGTAAATTAAATATCACCCTGCTGAACAACCAATGGGTCACAGATGAAATTAAAGAAGAAATTAGATAATTTTTATAGCTGAATGTTAATGACTGTACAACATACTGGAACTTATGGGGCACAATGAAAGCAGTCTTAAGATGAAAATTTATAGCAGTAAACACCCATATTTTATTATAATAAGATGGCAAATACAGAAGAAATGGACAGAGTCTTAGATACATATGAATTATGAAAGCTGAATCAAGAAGATATAAAACTCCTAAGTAAACCAACATCAATCAATGAAATTGAAGATGTAATTAAAAACTTATCACAAAGAAAATCCCAGGCACTAGTGGATTCACTATTGAATTCTTTGAGAAATTTAAAAAAGACTTAACGTCACTGCTTCTCAAACTCTTTAATGAAACTGAAAGGGAAGCAATACTTCCAAATTCATTCCTGGAAGCAAGCATTACCTTGATACCCAAATTGGAGAAGGACCCAAGTAAGAAACAGAATCAAAGGCCAATCTCTCTAATGAATATAGATGTAAAAATCCTTAATAAGATACTAGTAAACAGAATGCAGCAAATCATCAAGAAGCTTATACACCATAACCAACCAGGATTCATCCCAGGGACATAGGGATTGTTCAACATACATAAACCCGTAAATTAATATACCATAATAACAGAGCCAAAGACAAAAATCATATGATCATCTCAATAGATGCAGAAAAAGCTTTTGACAAAGTCCAGCACCCATTCATGATAAAAACCCTACTGAAAATTGGAATAGATAATCTTTATCTCAATCTGATAAAAGCTATTTATGACAAACCAACAGTCACCATCATACTAAATGGACAAAAACTGAAAAGTATCCCTCCAAAATCAGGAATAAGGGCCAGGGATTTAGCTTGGCCGTGTAAGTGCCTTCCTGGCAAATGCAAAGTCATGAGTTTGATCCCCAGTACCAAAAAAAAATATTCAGGGATAAGACAAGGATGTCTACTGTCTACACTCTTATTCAACATAGTTCTGGAATCCTTAGCTGGAGGAACTAGACAAGAGAGAAATAAAAGGAATGAAGATAGGAAAGGAAGAAGTTAAACTACTATTATTTGTAGATGACATGATCCTTTACATAAAAGACCTCAAAAACTCCACTAAAAAACCTGTAGAGTAAATAAGCAAATTCAGTAGCATAGCTGGATACAAAGTCAGCACTCAAAAATCAATAGCCTTCCTGTACATGAATAACAAATTCACTGAGAGAGAAATCAGGGAAACAGCACCTTTCACAATAGCATCCCCCCAAAAAATGAAACACCCGAGGAATCAATCTAACAAATTATAAAAAAGATCTCTACATTGAAAATTACAGTGCTCTTAAAAAGGAGATTGAAGAGGATATTAGAAAATGAAGAGATATCCCATTCTTGTGGGTAGGAAGAACAAATATAGTGAAAATGGCCATACTTCTGAAGCTGTTACACAGATTCAGTGCAGTCCTAATCAAAATTCCAATAGCATATCTCAAAAAGTTAGAGAAAAAAATTCTAAAATTCATATGGAACCAGGAGAGACCTAGAATAGCAAAGGCAGTCCTGGACAACAAAGGCAAGCCAGAGGGCATCACAATTCCTGACTTGAAATTACACCATAAAACTGCTATGGTCAAAACAGCATGGTACTGGCCAAAAGAAAGAAAAGAAAGAAATAAAGAAAGAAAGAAAGAAAGAAAGAAAGAAAGAAAGAAAAACACAGACTCAGAGATCAGTGGAACAAATTAGAAGATGCAAAAACAACTCCAGACACACTAAGCCACCTTATCTTTGACAAAAGTACCAAACACATTCACACTCTTTAATAAATGGTGCTGGAAAACTGGTTCTGCACATGCCAAAGACTTAAATTGGACCCATATCTTTCACCATGCGCTAAGCTAAATTCAAAATGGATCAACAATCTAAATACTAAAGCAGAAACATTAAATATGCTGGAACACAGAGTAGGTAAAACTCTTGAAGATATTTGTGTAGCCAAAGACTTTATGAGCAAAACTCTAATTGCTTAGAAACTATCATAAAGAATCAACAACTGGGATCTCATCTTATTGAAAAGCTTTTTGCACAGCAAGAGAAACCACCAACAGAGTAAAGAGACATCCACAACGGGGGAGAAAATGTTTACCAGCTGTTCTTCAGGCAAAGGATTACTATCAAGAACATATAAAGAACTAAAAAAAAAATCAGTCCTCCCAGATTTAAAAATCCAATCCAAAAATGGGCATCTGAGATGAATACATACTTCATCTGAATACTCAGATGAAGAAATACAAACAGCAAATAAATATATGAAAAAATATTCAACATCACTGGTACAAAATAAAACAACACTAGATTCCTCCTCACTCCAGAAAGAATGACTATTATCAAGAAATCAACCAATAACAAATTATGGAGGGCCTGTGGGGAAAAAGGAACACTTCTCCACTGTTGGTGAGAACCACTCTAGAAATTGGGCAACCACTCTAGAAATCAATGCAGAGATTCCTCAAAAAACTAGAACTGAAGGTCCCATTCAAAACACAACAATCTATTGTCTGTTTGGGTATCTTCCCAGAACAATTAAAAACATTGTATCACAGTGATATCTGTGCATCCATGTTCATAGCTTCACAATTTGTAATAGTTAGATCTTGGAAACAACCTAAATGCCCACCAACTGAGGAATAGATAAAAGAGATGTGGTACTTTTATACAAGAGTGCTACTCAGCCATATGGAAAGACAAATTTGAGAATTTTATAGGTAAATGATGCAATTTGAGTCTATAATCATAAGTTAAATAAATCAGACAGGCATGGATAAATATCATATTGTCTCATTAGCATGAGAAGCTGAAAGAAACAATATATGTGCATATATATTATAGTTAAGGTAGTTATACTTCTGATTTCTCTGAGTACATCAAAACGCAAGGTTCATGTTGGTACCATTCAGACAACTGAATGCAGATACTGTGTGCTCTAGATGACTGATCTGGGGAGGGTGATGTTCAGTGTATGTGCCATTGTTGTCCCCTGATTGTTGTGTTTTATTTTGTTTTTTCTTTGAAATAAAATGAATTTGGAAAACAAAAATGAACTAAAAGCAATCTATGTAGCCTAGGAGGTGCATAGAATCAGTTTGATATGTAGCAGCCATAAATTTTTGCTGTCACTTAAGATTTATAGGGGATTTGGAGAGGCAGAAAGCAGTCCTTCCAAATTTCAGCTTGTATCGCATCTAAATGTTGATTACAGTGACTGGTAAGTGGCTTTTAGTCCTTTATCTCTGATTCATTTCAGCTGTCTTCAGTGATATGGGATATGATTCATTATTCTTTTCAGAGTCCTTTCACACTGTTAATCTCATAACTCCTGAGAAGGGCTAACTGTTAGCATCATTCCATTTGATGTCTGGGGAAACCAAGCTCCAAAGAGATTTGCTGAGGGCAGGGCTTTTCCTGAAGATCTTTCTTTGAGATTATTAATAATTTAATTTAATATACATTATTTAACTTAAATTATTACTAATTTAAATGTAATATGAATTTTTTTGATACTGAGGATTGAACATATTAATTTCACCCTTGTACCTCTTCCATTTGTTTAGTGAGTGGTTGCCATATTTTGGCCATAGAACAGGCACCAGGGATATAACGGTGCAAATATTTCAAGAAAATAAACATTTGTTGACTGAGTGATGTGTCATCTGCACTTCTGAGAATGAACTTACATTGAGCAACTAGTAGGGAGTTTCACAATCCCAGAGAGTCCAGAAATGTGAGAATTAGGGGTGTATTGTACAGTCACGGCTGAGAGTCCACATCTCCAGTTTCAGCTCTTGATCCAGATGGCACATTTGCAACAGAATTCATTCACATCTTCTCCTCTTACAAGGCCAGGCACAGTGTTTGGGACTCAGATGTCTGAATGGCCTTCTTTATCAGCCTCTTCAAGGCCAACTTGTTCTCTCTCTCCTCTGGTAGTTACTTTATGGCCTCACAGTCTTATCTGAAGCAGGAAAAGCTCAGGGCCACTGTCTTCCTGGTTTGAGAACTTCTGGTTTCTAACTCAGCTTCCTGCCTACGCAACAGCATTGAGGAGGAGCCAAAACATTCTCTTGGGGCCACACCTACTGGTAAAGACATAAATAGTGGGATTTCACAGCGTTCATCAGAACCACCCACCTTCACCATGCAGTCCAAGAGCCTGTTCCTCTTCGTGGTGTTTCTGGCCCTGGGAGCTCTGGAAGCTTTGGCTGCAGAAGGTGATGGAAAAAGTAAGTTGGAGTTACCCTGGCCCAATATGGTTGGAGCCATCAGAGGCGAGGGCTCTTGGTGGGATGAGTAGGTATCTTTCTCCAGGCTCTGATCTCTGACTTTTTCAAGAGACCACCCTGGGGATGGCATATATGTTCATGTGGGATCCAAGACCTCTATAGGACTTCTGAGTATCTGGAAATGCTTTTTTCTCAGCCACCTCATAAGCCCAGAACTCACTCCTTCTTTATTCTCTCTCTCCTGCAATCTGTTCTGCTCTGACCTTACTTGTGATTCTTCGATTATGAGCCTTTTCTTTTCCTTTATTACCCTCTATCCTTTAGTCTTTGTATTTCTTACTCTAGCTTTAGTTTTCAACATCTCCTATTCTAGTTCCATTTATCTTAATTTCTCTTGATCTCTGTCACTCTCAGGCTTCCTTTTTGTCTTTGTGTAACTTCGTTTTGCCCTAGAGTGAAAGACCTTGAATGGCAGCTGTCTGTTTTGTTCTGGATCTGTTACCTTTCCTGGGTGGGTATATGTCTGGTTTAATTAATGTCACTTTTCTTGCGTATTTTCCTTTGGACTTTTTTGTACAGTTCTCAGGGTGAGGTTCTCTTCTTGGAAAGTGGTGCTTTGTCCGAGAGTCATGGTGGCTATTGAGCCCCCAGCCCCCTTCTGACTTCTTAAACTTTTCCTCAGAAAGTCAAAAAGCTGGAGCCTGCCCTGCTAGGAAACACGTCCAGTGTGACAGCTATAGGAAACCTGAATGCAACAGTGACTGGCAATGTCCAGGGAAAAAAAGATGCTGCCCTGATTTTTGTAGCCACAAATGCCTGGATCCTATTACCCTCCCAAAATCAGGTGAGTTGGTAGAAGACCTGGGTGTAAAGGAGTGAGCTTGACTACCCAGCATCTATGGGGATTGGGTTGGGTGAAGGGGTCCTGACAGGCCTCCTGCTTTTTAAGGGCTATTGAGCCCAATATGTCAGCCAGTCAAGCAGCCATATTTCCCCAGGCAGAAAGTTAGCCACCTGGCTGAAGCAGCCAGAGTGTCAGGAGGTTTATCTCCCAGGTAACTCTCTTGGTATTCAAATAACCAGGCATTTAAGAGCTACCATTCAGTCAGCTGATCGCCTGCATTGATTGGGGTACAGGTGTTAGAGGGGAGTCAGGTGTTATTTCAGGATACATTTTAGGAAAGAAGTATTGGCGATGCGGCTGGGGAGGAGATGATCCTTCCTGCTCAGATAGTGCAGAGGTTGGGTCCAAGAAGCAGTGGGATGATGTCTGAGGTACAAGGTCTCTGATCTGGGATTCTGCTCTCTGCAGGAAGGAAGAAGCCTGGGAAGTGCCCAGTGGTCATTGGTGAATGTATGATGCTTAATCCCCCCAATTTCTGTCAGAAGGATAGCCAATGTGCGGGTAACCTCAAGTGCTGCAAGAGCATGTGTGGGAAAGCCTGCATTCCCCCTCAGTAAGGTAAGAAGAGGGCTGATTACTGATCTTCCTGTCTCTAACTTGCTCAACATCAACCCTCTGGAGATCCAGGTGCATGGTCAGGGAGACTGCCTACTCCAAGCAGAGAATGCCTGCCTTCAAGGCTGCTGTTTCCTAGGCCTCAGAGGGCACGGATTTGATTCTGTTCAGGGAGTGACTTGGATTCTATCCTATGCTTTACACATGAGGATCCTGAGCAAATGAATTTCTGAGTTTCCATTTCTCTGTAAAATAGACAGAACAAAACTGACGTTGTTCTGGACAATGCTGTATGCACAAAATATTTATGTGTTATTTGGGTTATTTATATGATGTGTCTGTGGTCAAAATCCAAAAGAATCTTGATGTTTAAGAAAAATATAGTTTAGTGCTCTGAGATTTAGGTTTTATAGTGAAAATGAAACTTGAGCTTAGTCTCTCAATACCAAAACATTTTCAACTATACCACTATCTTTCTATCTCTGGGCATCTTTATGAGGAAGAATGTGGAAATAATTTGGCTGGTTCTTGTTCTGAAGATCTTCTCTGATTTTCTCTTGCAGCTTGATTCCTGTCATTTGGGCAAGACTCTGGATTTATGCTGTGTGTGGCCTGGGAATTCCCTTTCTGTTCCCAGGTTTGGATCCTATGGCAAGGATTTGGTTCCATCACCAACACCTCCTTTTAGCAAACTCTTGGTACATAGGCTTTCAGGAAATAAGGTTGATTTGTGAATAAATAAATGAGCTTATCTCTTTGTGTGCATTTACTTTTGTGATTAATTAAGTGCGAGACATTGAAGGAAGGACCAGATAGGACACCTCCGTCCTATGATACGGAATAGAAGGAAGAGGCTTGCTGGGATGTGCAGCCTTGAATTTACATCATGATCCTGACAGTACTGGAGTTTTCATATTTATATGAGCGACTTCATTTTCTAAATGTAATTTCTTCATCTGCAAACTGACAACAAAGTCATTTTCTTACAATTTTTAGAGCATTAGAGGAACGCAGTATGGGTATACTAAACAGTAATGTTACTTTGACGAGCATATTCTCCACAAATCGTGGTCACCTGTTGACTCTGGAACAATTTTAAGCCTTTTGTTTCTTCTGTTTTCAAGACACTGTTTCTTTTGTCTTAAAGTGAGCATTTTTCCATGGTGGATCATACTGATGATATGCTTTGGCCAATACTGCAGAAGGCAGTACTCTTGATTCCATGGAATAGAAGTAACCAGAGCCAGATGTGAACCTGGCTCCACATTTCTCTGTGCTCTCTAAACTCAGAGGGAGACAACTTGATTAAATGATGATAAAACAAATAAACCCAAAATTCTCAACAAATGAAAATTGCATTTTGATAATTCCCTGGAGAAAGCCATTGGATTAAGAAAATATTCCTCATTACTTTCCACCAGTGTTCTAAGAGCACCATCTTACTGTATTAAATTAACTATTTCAGAGAAGAATAAAAAAGAGGAAGAACCATTTTATTTACTCTGTGGCTGGGTAACTGCCCTCCAAGCTGGTCCCCAGTTATCCTCACACTTGGTCTTTACACCTTCCCTCCCATATGCATATTCTTTCTTTGTCTGTCTGTGTGACCAACAAAATATTGCAAGTGTGATAGTATCTTTCTGACATTATGTGATCAAAGACTGTAGCTTCCCTTCGGAGATCCTTCCTCTCTCACTTCTTGCTCTAGGGGAATTTAGTTGCTATGTTTTGAGGACATTCATCTGTAGAGTGGCTCCCAGGGACAAGTGCAATGGCCAGCAGCTTGTGAAGACCTGAGGGCTACCAGCAAACACATGAATGAGTTTGGAAGGAGATTTTTCAGATCCACTCTAATTGGAAATGACTGTAGTACCAGCAGAGAGCTGACTTGACCTCATGGGAAACCCTCCCCTAGATCAACCAAGCTAAGCTGGTTCTGTATTCCTGACCCTTAAGCTGTAAGAGGTTTTAAGGTACTAAGTGTTGGGGCAATTTGTTATGTAACAATAAATGAATATAGGAAAAAAATTTTTAACATAAATATGGGCTGTAGAAAAAGTTAATTATGAGCACATATCTTCTACTGTGAACATAGTTGTGATGATTCTAAATAAAATGTTAAACAGAATTCATCAGGGCTTCATAAAGTTCAATATGAATTTTGTAAAGTTCACTGTGAATGTAAATTCTTTGTTACGATTAATAATAGAAATGAATCTACACACAGACAAAAAGAAAACCTACATGAAGCTGTAGAAAAACCTACATAGTGAGTAAACAGCAAGATCTTGAACACACATAATTAAGTAAAAACAACCAATCTTCAGTATGATACATTCAAGCTTATTCATTCATATGTCCTTATCGATTGTAGTTACAAGAAGAAGCTACAGTGGTTTCTATCATTGGTGGCTGTGAGTCTTGACTGTGAGTCTTATAAAACTTAAGAGGCTGAAGTGTAGCTAAGAAGTGAGTTGCATCTGTGCAGCCTCTGGTTTGATAAGTAACACAAAAAATAAGTAAATAAAAATGAAACCAATGCCCAGTACTGGGAGAAAGAAACACCTCTGCAGTATCAAAGGACCACATATCTGTCACAGTGCACTGGAAATAAATGCACACCATGACATGGGACAGAAATAAAATTTATCTATTTCAATAAAAAAAAATGATAAAACCTACATTATATTGAATTTTTAGAGAAATTGGAGCTGAAGTCAGAAACAGTAAGCATCAGTGCTGTTTTCTAACAATGTATGAAATATATAAAACAATGCAATAGCAGAAGCAATAAGGTATGTAAGACTGGGAAGGGAGATGTAAAATAGTCATAAGCAGATACTGTCATTTTTATGTGGTGATTTGTAATATTCTATAATGCTGGTAAATCAGATTAATAAAACTTGCTGAGAATAAGGCTTATATAAAATTCTGTAACACTTCTACACATTATCTTTCACCAATCAGAAATAACAGAGGTAGATGTAAACAGTTGGAGAAACAAACCCTACAAAATACTTGTCAATAAGCCTAAAAATTATGCCAGGTCTTCAAGGATTACAAAAAATGTATCCAAGGGCTAAAATGAGACCTGAATAAATTGGAAAAACAATGTTTATGTTCGGGAAGACTCAATAAAGTAAAAATGGCAATTCTTTAAAGTCATTTGTAAATACAGTGTAACTGCAAGAAAAACCCCAGTATGGCTTTTGAAAAGAACTGAAAAAATGATCTTACAGTTAATGTATTAGTATAAATTTCAGAGGAGGCAATAAACATTTTGCGAATAAAATTTTTTTAAAGAATAGAGACTAACTAGAGCAAGTATCTAAATATGGTAATAATAACTCATGTGCTATGTTGTTGGCACACATATAAATAAATAGTCTAATGGAATAAAGCAAACTATCTGCAGGGATATCTTTGTATCTGTGGAAATTCATTTCATGAAAGAGGAATTTTTCAGCTCTAATTTTATTTATTTTTAAATTTTTTCTTTATACATGTTTGCAAGTACATAATGATTACATTTATTGTGGAAAATTGGTACATGTACATAACATATCTCAAGGAGAGGAGTATTTGCAGTTGGCAGGGAAATGCTCTTATAGTAATTTGAATTTTGTTTGCTCTTTTCAGACAGTGTTTAAATTTTATTATTTTTAAATTGACAAGTTATGTTCATATTTGTGGGGTACAATGTGATATTTTGACATATGTACACAATACTTTGTTATTAACTATGGTTCCCTACATTGTTATTAACAATGATCTCAAAAACATGTCTAACTGTAACTTTGCACCTTTGACTAGTGTCTCTTTATTTCTCCTCCCTCTCCCTTTGGTGGTAATCATCAGTCTACTCTCTACTTCAGTCAGTCGATTTTTCCACTTATGTTGAGTTCTCCAACTTTAGTGTGTACCAGAATCACCTGGAGGACTTGTTAAAGATTGCCAGGCCCCATTCTAAGAGGTTATTAACAGGTTTGAGACATGATCTACAATTTACATTTCACAACATTGATCTGTTCCTTAGTGGTATACGCCTTGAAAATTGACCTGCCTCAAATGACATCTTTTTATAGTCTAGCTATCTAGTTTAGCCCTAGAAACAGAAATACTGATTAGATTATCCTTAGTCATAGGCCTCAGTAAATCAAATTATTGTGTTTACAGCTCCATCCTGTGGCTTATTAGGCTAATTGTACTTTTCTCTGACAGTTAATCCTCACTGTCTGATGAATTTACAATGATAGCAAAAAATATAATCTACCACTATTGTTAACAAAAGATAAGCAATACTTTTTGGGAAAACTAGTTAGTTTTTCAGAAACATCAAAAACATGTAAATATGTGGAGATACCCTGTCTTAGTTACTTTTCTCTCATTGCTGGGACAAAATACCCAATACCCAAAATGAAGTAAGGAAAGGTTTATCTAGCTCACAGTTTGTGGAGGTCTCAGTTCATAATCAACTGGCTCTAAGGCAAGGTGGCATGGTGAGGGGTCACACCTCAAGGCAGCAGCCAGCAGAAGTAGCAAGAACAAAAAAGGGGGGAAGATCCAGGCTTTTTTCCTCCCTTATACTGTATGCTGGCCGCCCCACTCCCACCCCCAGAGCAGGTGGGCACTCACAAAATCTCTGTGCCCTCCTCTTACACAGGATGAGGATATTTACAAAGTAAGGATCTTGGCTCCCCTCTGAGTCTCTTAGTTAAATTTCTAAACTTCTCAAGTTGACACAACATATCAGTCATAACATATCCCATTTGTAGGAACAGTTGGTTAGGTTACCAAAGACAAAAATTCTTCCAAAATGGAGTTACAATTTCAAATTATAAAAAAATACAATGTGTGTGTGTGTGTGTGTGTGTGTGTGTGTGTGTGTGTGTGTTGGGTGAAGTGTTCAGGGTGGGGGATTAACAAGCTAGTTGAAAAGTTTACATGAGAAGAAAGTGAACCAGCAGTAGCTAATGCATTCCTCTACTCAAAAAAAAAAAGGACTCACCCTATCCCAGACATTAAGACATAATGCCATCAAAAAAAGAAAAGATACATTATTGTAATTTGGGCTTTTTGTAAATGTGAAGGGGATCTAGAGATGGAAGGAGGGGAGAGGAAGGGAAGAGCAAGAGGAAATAAGATGTGTTGCCGGGCATGATGGTGCATGCCTGTAATTCTAGCACTCAAGAGGCCGAGGCAGGAGGATAGTCGAGAGTTGGAGGCCAGCCTGGGTTACACACAGTGAGCACAAGGCTAACTTGAACTACATAGCAAGACCCTATATCAAAAAAAGAATTAAGATGTCTTTTGCACCTGTATCAACTCATGATGAATGTAATCATTATATACAGCAAACATGCCTTAATAAACATTTAAAAAGGAAAAGGTAATATAAGTGAAAAAATTGACACGATTGAATGAATGTGATTGAAAAGAGAACCAAAAAAACAAAAAAAAACCAGATTCATGAATATACAGAACTCTGATCTGGGATACAAATAGATTTTCAAATGACTATGAGAGGGAAGTACTAATCAATAAATGACCAAGGAAAATTGCCACTACAGAAGGAAATTAAATTGTATCATTTCTCTTACTGTAAATAAGATCTAGATCCAGCAAGACTTAATTTTCAAAAGCAAAGATTTAAACTTTTAGTAGAACATGTAGATTTCTCAAATCCTATGTATTCCTCAAGTCATATATTTCTCCAAGTTATAAAACATTTCAAATAAACAGAAAAGGCTACTATGTATCTTTGTATATATATCATATGTATTATATAATTGCTGAATCATTTGAAAGAAACTTGCAGACATTATGATGCTTTGATATGAGTATAATTATGCTTATATGATCTTATTAATATAATTGATAAATTTAATATTGATTCAATGATATCACCTAAGAGAATCACTATCCAAACCACATCTGAATAAGGACATCTCTTACATAACTGTAACACTTTTCTCATGCTAGAGACAATTAAAATTTTATATCTATTTTCAAATCTTTCCCAGATGTCCTTTGTAGGTCTTGTTTCAAATAAAAATGCAATCTAGGTTCACATATTTCACTTTGTTAGATCCTCCCCTCTCCTCCTGTCTCTTCTCCTCTCTTCTCTTTCTCCTTCCATGCCTACTCTCCCTCCACTTTCCTCCTCTTTTCTTTACCCACTTCTCTGCCCTCTCTCTTATCCCCTCACCTTCACCGCCCCCATTGAACCTAGAGGTGCTCTACCATTGAACTACATCCTCTAACACATTTTTCTTTTTTATTTTCAGACAGGATCTTCCAAAGTGGCTCAGGCCGGCCCTGAACTTGCAATTCTTTGGCTTCAACCTTCAGAGTGGCTAGGATTACTGGCTATGCATTATTGTGCCTGGCAAGTCTTTCATTTTCTTTTTCTTTAAGAAGTTCCCATCTCTTTTGCTGTTTTTATGCCATGCAATTTTGTAACAGGCATGGCAGGTGTCTTACAGAAGGTCATACATCCTGAATGTGTTTGATTGTTTCCTTCTAGTTATATTTAGCTTGCTCTTCTATTCTGTGGGTGTCTTGTAAACAAAATGATGTATTAAAGTTGAATATTTTGGCAAGAAAATATATTGAAGATGTAATATAGTCAGTATTGCAACAATTTAGGGAGTACTTCAATCATTCTATTCTTAATGATGCTAATTTTATCACATATTAGCTGCCTAATTTTTCCATTATAAAGCCACATTCTTCCTTTGCAGTCAATAACAAATTGGTAGTGTAGTATTTTCACAACTGGGAATCCTTTGAACTCCTGTGACCTTTAACCTAACAGTATTGCTATCTATTGAGAACTAAGATGGATGACCATATTGCTGTTTTTGTCAGATCGTGGAGCAGAACCGTTAACAGTCTCACTGTTTGAATGTCTACTTTACATGTTTTAACTTTGTAATTTGAACAACTATTTCCAAGAAGTCAGTATGTAATTTGTCAAGTAATAATTTCTTAGGTTTTTTTGTTGTTGTTCTTTTCCTTTTTTCCTTGGAATACT
>PVJX010011041.1:18323-34431 GCA_004027295.1 Dolichotis patagonum | reverse complement strand
AAGAGTAGGGAATGCCGAATGGTATATTTTTTCTAATTTTGTCATTTAGTCCACATTTACAAGCTAACATTCCTTGTAAAGAAGGTTTTTCCTTTATCTTTTAATCTGTTTTCTAAAATTACTCTAATGTTGTACTTCTATTTATTCAATATATTACAATCAAGTAAAATTTTTATTCCTTGTGATGTTCAATTTTTTCTGCGTATGGCCATTGAGGTCTTCGAGTTGCTCCGCGTCCTTTTACAGTACCCATTAGTCCTGACCATTTCCATGTTTTCTAGCTCGGTAAGGCTTCATAGATATTTGCTTTTTACTCTTCCTGTCATTCCTAAAATCACCCATTTCTGTAAAGAAAGAGGAAAAGATATTTCAAAATCATAATCTGAGTAGTCAGTGTGTTCAAAGATACTGAGATGGTAGTTTTTATTTCTGCTCTACAGATCTAGAAAACATTACAGTCTCTTTTATATATCGATTTTCTTTTCACTTCTTTTTCCTACAAGATCCATAAACCCAGCCGCCAAGCGCACCTCCAATTCTGATCCCCCTGATGCTGCAGCCTGGCGGGAAGAGGGCGGCCTCGTGGTCGGCCATCACGCTCCGAGGTCCCCGGGGGTCCCCCTGCCTGCAGCTTCCTGCGGCCAGTGGGCTACGGGACCGCGGGGCAGAGGGGAGCCCTGCATCTCCTCCTGCAGCCCGGGTGAGCGCAGATACCTGCTGGCTAGGAAGGATGTGTTCGACGTTCACATACACAACTTGGCAAGTCAGAAGATGGAAGGCTGATTTATACTGGAAATTCGGCTCGTGCAGTATTTGGTGTGAAATGTTTCTCTTACTCTACAAGTGTGATCAGCCTTACATTTCTACCATTCCTTTTTTTCACAAAGTAATATATTTGGAAGTCTGCTTTTGCAAGTCCTGTCTTATTGTGTTACAGGAAGCTTTACAGTGATCACTCCAGCATTGCTTCATTTTCTTTCAAAAGGCTATGTCATTCGGTTGTACCATAAGGCCACAACGGATACGTATAAAGCCATTACTTACAGTGTCGTGCTTTCAGAAACAAGCACGGTGTTTCACCAGAATGACGTGAAGATTCCAGACAGCACACATGTGTTTACCACATTTTATGCTAAAACAAAATCACTGTTAGTTAATCCAACGCTCTTTTCAAACCCGGAAGACTATAAACATCTGATGGGCTATGACAAACCATTTGCTTTTGACATAGAAGAAGACAGTGAAAAGAAACAGCTTGGGAATGAGAAATGAGCCTGTTGGTTTTATATTTGTGCTTAAATGTAATTTATGTTTCCAGGTGTAAAATGGCCTTTACTTTTGTATTGTCATTCTTAAAAATAATTTGAAACTATCAGAGCTTCTATTAATTTTCAGAGAATGATCCTTTATAATAGAGTAGCTGTGTTTGAAAAATAAAAGAGAGTCTCATATTTGTTTTACAAAGTGAATATACACACACATGCTGTTATATTCCTGTATGGTGTAAGTGTGGTTTCTCCTAAACTGAGGATCAAATGTCGGAAGCAAACAGGAGTGTTGGAGCAAACAGGAGTTTTCTCTGCATTTGGATATTTTTAAGTGTATGAATATTTTTTTGCCACATAAAAACATTTTGAAAGAGTCATTGTTGCCTGTAGTAAGAATGTCTATGTCATGGCCCTGAAGCAAGGCCAGCAGATCTCTGTAGCTGCTGGTTTCAAACAGGAGCCTAAAGAGAATTCTTTCTGTGGTCTGTTGGCCATTTCAGAACTTTGGAAACCAGGGCCGGGGATTTAGCTCAGAGGTTGTGAGTTCAATCCCTGGTACCAAAAAAAAAAAAAAAGACAGAACTTTGGAAATGGAATGGTCAATTCATCAGAAAGAAATAGCAGGTGAGTATGGCAGACTTTAGGGGGCCTGCAGGAGAGAGACCCTGGCGCCTTGGGACCTGCACCATGTGGTTGACTCGGGGTGCTGAGAGAACAAGGAGCTCTTCCCCTCTCTGGGGGGTGGCTGAGAGTGTGGCAGACTGTCGGCAGCCCAAAGGAGAGAGACCCTGGCATTGGGGACCTGCATGGTGTGGTTGACTTGGGGTGCCAGGAGAACAAGGAGCTCCTCCTCTCTCTGGGGGGCAGCTGACAGTGTGGCAGACTTTCAGCGGCCCGAAGGAGAGAGACCCTGGTGCATCAGGACCTGCACCGTGCGGTTGACTTGGGGTGTCGGGAAAACAAGGAACTCCCCCCGCCTCTGGGGGCGGCTGAGAGTGTGGCAGACTTTTGGCAGCCCGAAGGAGAGAGACCCTGGTGCATCAGGACCTGCACTGTGCATTTGACTTGGGGTGCTGGGAGAATAAGGAACTCCTCCCCTCTCTGGGGGGTGGCTGAGAGTGTGGCAGACTTTAGGCGGCCCGAAGGAGAGAGACCCTGGCACATCAGGACCTGCACCGTATGGTTTGCTTCGGGTGCTGGGAGAACAAGGAACTCTTCCCGCCTCTGGGGGGCAACTGTGATCCTGCCTGCATGTAGGCTGAGAATCAGACATCTCATGTCGTCCTGTCCCCCATCCCTTGTGCCCCCTTCCCCTCCCCCCTGCCTGGCAAGTGGAAGCCAGTGAACTACACATCTTATGAAAAGATTGTCTATGTTATTTAGTATGAGCTCTCCATATGCAAAGATAAAGACAACCATTTGGAAGAAAACGAGACAATATGACAGATAGTGAAGATCTCGGGTTGTCTAGCTTTGAAATTTATGCCTTCTTATGTCCCATTCTGTTCTGTTTTGTTGTGTTTAATTTTACTCCCTTTTAAAATAAAATTTAAAAATTAAAAAAAAAGAATGTCTATGTAAAGTTTGTGGTCTACTATAAGAGAAAGAAAGGAGGAAGGGACAAGAATACACCCTTCCAGGTCATATTCCAGCATTTGGGAGGCTGAGGCAAGAGGATTGTTGTGAGTTGGAGCCAGCCCGGGCTACAAAGTGAGTCCAAGGCCAGCCTGAGCTGCATAGCAAGACCTTGTCTCAAAAAGACAAAAACAAAATCCTCCTGATGGTAGGAAAGATACTGGCTCCTCACTGCAGAGATTTTATTTATACCTTTTAGTGACTTAATGTCACATGACAACCTCTTGTCCTAGCAACCCACTGTTCAGATTGTCCTGGGGCTCGGTGTTTTCTGGGCTGAAGCAGCTTCTTCAGGTGGCTTGCCCCAAGAGATCTTTGTTCTTGGAATGGTCATGTTCCAGCCTTGTATGTGTGGTCAATTTCCAGCTTAAATGGCTCCTAACAACTGTTAATAACTAGTTTTGAGTACATCTCTTTTTGAAAAAACCTTTCCTGAAATTAAATGTGTTTATAACTTACACAAATGTTTAATTTTCAGGAAACAAATTCAAAGATGCAAAATCATGAAACAAGTTCATCAGATACCACTGTTCTTCAAAGCATAGATGGTGAGGTGAACTGCAAGGAACAGAAAGTAATGTCACACTTTTGCAAAGCATATATAACTCTTTAAATGTCATAGCCAGGTGATCATTTTTTCATCTGTGAAAAACTTTTTTATTAGTTTGTATAAATCAGAAGATTAGAAGGAAAAAAAGCACTAAATGGCAAAGGAGACTTCTGAAGGACATGGCTTGAAGTGAGACCACAGGAGGGATCAGCAATTATTTTTATGAAGCATCATCAAAATAAGTCAGCAGAAACAACTTAGGCCACAAGGGTAATAAAATACATGCCCCTGCTTCATGACACCATGCTACCTTCATCTCAGAGTTATCTCAAAAACTGAAGTTAATGAGTCTCCCATTGTTTAGGGAAAGTGGTGGTGAATCTTTATAATTTGACTCTCAAAAGGCAGGGCTGTGATTGGTAATTGATATGTCTACTTGAGTGGGTCTGGGTGTATCTTGGATTGAAGGGTACACTACCAACTGAACATGGAAGATCTACCTTTAATGTGGGAGGCACTGACCAATAGGCTGTACCCTGGACAGAGTAAAAAGGGAAAGAAGAAGGAAGGCTTCTCTTTTCTTCTTTGAAGGAGTTCCAGGCTTCACCATTGCTTTTGGATGTTGGTCTGCAGTTTTTTCAGGGTACGGTTTTTCAACACAAACACTGACCTTCCATCACAAACTTGCACTGGACTCTGCAGTGAGCTCCAGACCTTACATCCTCTGTGGGATCCTCCAGCTCTCCAGCAGACAGTCATTTTGCATTCTTCCACCACTGATTTTGCTGCAGCCATTGTAAGCCTTCCTTGTAAACATTTGTATATATATATATATATATATATATATATATATATATATATATTATATATATTATATATATTATATATATTATATATATGTATATATATATATTTAAATCTGTTCCACTAGTGAACCTAGCTGATATGAGAGTGTATACATCTATGCTATACCATAATAAATGCAATCACAAAAAAAATCCATAAACTGTACAAAATCCCAGTACAGACATTACTACTAACAACAACCCAGTGAAGTTTTAGATTTCTGTTTGTATTTAGAATATATTCAAAGATGTGAACTAAGCAAAATGATCAAAGTGACATAAAGCAATCTTTTTCTCCAATAATATAATTTTTAATTTTATATTAAGTTAGAATCATCAGTTTCAATTTATTTTTAGTTGTTATGGCTTTCTTTCTTTCTTCTTTCTTTCTTTCTTTCTTTCTTCTTTCTTTCTTTCTTTCTTTCTTTCTTTCTTTCTTTCTTTCTTTCTTTCAAGCAGGATCTCATTATGTAGTGCCGGCTAGGTGTGAACTTGCTTATGTAGCCCAGGCTGAACTTGAACCCACAGCAATCCTCCTGTCTCAGCCTCTCAAATGCTAGGATTGCAGGCATGGGTGAACCACACCTGGCCTGACTTGCTTTCTTTTTAGCTTAAATTTTCAAACATTCAAAACATTTTCTGTGATTTCAAAGTTAAAACTAAACGAAAAGATAATCATAGATGTGCTATATAGATGTATATATATATATATAGATGTATAGATATATATAGATGTATAGATATATAGATGTATAGATAATCATAGATGTGCTACATAGATGTCCTTATATTTTCTCTACTTCCCCTCAATCCTTATAAACAGCAATTTTATTAGTTTCTAGCTATTCCTGTTTTTATTTGAAAAATGTATTCCTAGTTGTACTTGTCTGTTGCATGGGGGACAACTTACTATATAGAGTATATTGTTTTCATTTAACATAACTTTTTTTTTTGTACCGGGGATCAAACTCACAACTGCACGCTGGCAAGGCAAGCGCTTATGCCATTGAGCTAAATCCCCAACTCTTCATTTGCCCTAACTGACAGTCACTCCCCTCCAGCTCGTAAAGATCTTCTTCATTCTATCTTTTAAAATGGTGTCATACTGTTCTATTGAACGGATGCATTGTAGTTTATTTATCTCAACCTTTGGTCCTACATAGAGGGATTTGGATTGTTCTTGGTTTTTAAGACCTTCAATTTTATCACTAAATTATTTATATGGAGTTGCTCTGGTTTTTTCATGTGAGCATTCACAGTTTTACAGTTCTTGTAGATTCTGGTATGTTTTACTGGATTTATTGTTTGATTCCTGGAGCTAATTTCTTCCTTGATTCTTTCTGCAACCCTTTGATTATTTAAGTGTGAATTGTTTCACCTCTGTGTTTGCCTAATTTCTGTGGTTTCTTTTACCATTGATTACTAGTTTTATTATACTATGATCTGATATTATGCGTGAGATAATTTTGGTTATTTTACTTTTACTTAGCATGTCGTATTGTCTGTTATGGTTTATATCTAAATGTACCCCCAAAACCTCAAAGGTGTAGCTTTGGGAGGTGGCTGAATCATGGGTGTGCAATAACTAAATTAGTTTCTAATGGCTTTAGCATAGTTCTGGGTGGATAATGGCAAGGCCCACCCTGTGTGTGGGTGGCACCACCCAAAATGCTTGTAGCATGGATGGGATAAAAGGGAAAAGGAGGCTTGCTGCTGCTTTGCTGCCTCTTGTCTTGTCTGCCATAAACTGTCTCTACCCGGTGATGCTCCTTGGAGCCAACTATAGACAGAAGCCTCTACAAACTGAGCTGAAATAAACCCTTCCTCCTTTAGCCTGTGGGTGTCTGGAATTTTGCCTCATCAATGAGAAAAATAGCTAAGGTAGTCCAGTATGTGGTATAGTTTAGAAAAAGTTCTATATGCTGCTGAGTAGGATATGTATTCCATTCTTGTTGGGTAGTACACTCTATAAATATCTAGTTAATTCATTTGTTCCTCTTTTTTTTTGTACTGGGAATTGAACTCACAACCTTATAATTGCCAAGCAGTCACTTGTGCTTGCCAAGCAGCCATTTGTGCCACTGACCTGTAACCCCAGCCCCTGTCTCCTCCTTAAACACTACTTGAAACTCTCCCGGTGAATGTGCCACCTTAGGGTATGAAGGGAAAATGGTATGGCGTCTATGGGCTTGTATGAACTTTGGGCTTGACTTGCGCTTCTTTTTCTAGAAACTTGAGGTACAGCATTAGATTGTTTACTTGTGCTCTTGCTGTTTCCTGATGTAATAATTCACTGCTATAAGTTTCCTTCTTAGATCTGCTTTTATTGGATCCCACAGATTCCAATAAGTTGTATTTGTATTTGCATTTGATTGTATATATTGTTTAATTTCTTCTTTAATTTCATCTATTATGCCTTGGTTGTTCAGAAGGGTGTTATTTAATTTCTATGTGTTTATGGACTTTTCATAGTTTCTTTTGTCATTTATTTCCAATTTTGGTGTTCTATGGTCAGATAATACACATGGGGTAATTTCAGTTGTTTTGCATTTACTTAAGCATGTTCTATGGGCTAGTATATGGTCTATTTTAGAGAATGTGCTGTGTACAGCTGAGAAGAATGTATAGTCTAATACTAGATGGAATACTCTATAAACATTTACTAAGTCCATTTGTTTGCAAGTTTGGTTCAGTTCTGTTATTTCTTTGCTGATTTTTGTCTAGTTGATCTATCTCTTTGTGACAATGGAGTATTAAGTTCCCCTGTTAAAATTGTGTTATTGCTTATTTGATTTTCATATCTACTAATATTTGTCTTGTATTGTTGGTTGCTCCCATATTTGGTGCATATGTATTTATGATTGTTATTTCTTCTTTTTGAAGTTTTCTCTTAACAAGCATGTAGTGACTGACTTTATTGCTTTTGATCATTCTTGGTTTGAATTTCACTCTGCAAACAGAATAGGTACCCCTGATTTTTGGGGGGTTCCTGTTGCATAGAGTATTATTTTCCATCCTTTTACTTTTAGTCTATGAATTTCTTTTTGAGTTAAATGTGTTTCTTGTATACAGTATATTGTTGGTGTTTTTTTTGTTTTTTGTTTTTTTTTGTTTTGTTTTGTTTTTGTACTGGGATTGAACTCACAATATCACACTTGCCAGGCAGTTGCTATGCTGCTGCACTACATCTCTGGCCCTGGATCTTTTTTCTTGATCCACTTTTCCAGTCTGTTTTTTTTTTGATTGGTGAAATGAGCCCATTTATACTAATGCTTATAACTGATATGCATTGACTTTTGACAATTTTTGACAATTTTGACTTTTGACAGCAGATATTTTACTGCTGTTGGTTCTCTAGGCTTTCTTTCTGTTGAATTTTTGCCTTAGTTCCTTTTTCCTTTTGAACAACTTCTTCCTATTTCACAATATCTATTGTACATTTTTTACTTCATTTACTCTTTCAGTTTCTCACACCAGGGAGACAATACAATGTTTACACATATAAGAATGACCCAGTCTTTAGTCAGTCTTCCTGTGTTTAATTTCTCCAGTTTCTCTTACTGTTTATTACAATTCAAGAAATTATATAATTTTTTAAAAAATGTTACTATTTGCTTTATGGCCTAAAATATAATTTGTTTTGGAAAAAAGCCCATGTGCTACTGAAAGAATAAAAGAATGTGTATTCTATAACCATTGCATGAAATATTCTGTAGATGTCTATTTAAGTGCATTTTATATATAGTGGAATTTAACCCTAATGTTTCTTTGTAAACGATCTGCCTTGATGATCTACCAATTAGTGATAAAGCAGTATTGAAGTAATTCACTATTATTGTATTGGAGTCCTCCCATACCTCAATGTCTAGTAGTGTTTGTTTTACAAAATTGTGTTCTCTGGTATTCAGCATGTATATATTATATCATTGTGTATTCTGGCTTAGTTTTTTCCCTTTATTAATATGAATTTGTCTTTTTTGTCTTCTGGTTTCTGCCTGTTTTGTCGGACATCTTTATGTCTACTTCTTTTGGATTCCATTTGTTTGAAATGTCATTTTCTATCCTTTCATTTTCAGTCTGGGTATGTTTTTGCCAGGGAGGTGAATTTTGTGTAGGCAGCAAATTGTTGGATTTTTAAAAAATATGATCAGGCGAGGGAACCTCGTGGAGACCGGGAGCTCGGCCTGGGCTGTTTGGGACTGGGAACATCGCAGGGACCAGCAGCTCAGCCTGGGCTATTTGGGACTGGTGTGCCTGCCCTTGGCCCACAAGAAACATTGTGGAGACTGGAAGCTCAGCCCGGTCTGTTTGGGACTGGGAACACTGCAGGGATTTGCTGAGAGCCGGGGCTGCTCAGGCGTGCTGGGCCCACCCTTCGCCCACAGGGAATACTGCAGGGACCAGTGGCAGAGGGTCAGAGGTGCCTGGGACTACCGCTGCTGCCCCCCCAAACATCTAGGAAGCCTCCCATAGGCCTGAGCTGCCTAGGACACATGTGCTGGACCTGCCCTTCCACCAGGAACATTGGACTACAGTGGACTACCATGCTGCTTTGATGAGAGGCTCAGGAACCCCTCACCCAAACAGAAGACCTCATCAGGCTTCAGTCAGTGTGGTGAGTTCCCCCATAAAATAGAGGTCTGCAGTGGGTAAATAGGAGCAGAAGTGAAACTCCCTCCAAGTGTAAGACCTTTGCTAACCTGGCAAGAGAGTGGATAACCTCCTCCCCCACACAGAGAACATCAGACAGGTTGAGGAGTGCGCCAATATCACCCCGCCCCAACTTAGAGGAAATTAAAAGAACTTATGAGACCCCCCAGTGACACAGTAGGGCCTCAGCTGACACAAACACTATAGCCAGGGAGACCTGGTGACCTGCAACAATCTGAAGATATAACAACAGCAGGAACTAAGAGTTGCCCTACATCAATACTTCTGGTCTAGTTAGCCTAGAAAGAATATAGGACTCACCCAACAGGTAAGGTAGGAGAAATTCAGGAGACTGGATCTCCTCTTCATAGTGGTACACAGCAATTTGACAAACATCAACCACACAGTAGAATCCTGAAACACACACTGCAGAAAGTTGTGACTGTTGGAATAGAAAGATCAAAAATTCACCCAAAAGGTGAAAAAGACTAAACAAAAAGGCAAAATGCAATCCTGAACATCTAGTCCATCAGGGGCAAGTGCAGGTGATAATGAAATAGAGGACCCTAAAATTCATACACCAGAAATCTCTGAAAAGATAGCACATGAAGTAAAGAAACAAATCCACAAGGCTATGGAGGAACTCAAATTAGAAATAATGTCTTATGTAAAGACAAAAGTAACAACCTTAGTAAATGAGCTGCTCAACATAGCTAGAGAAGAAATAGATAAGAAACTACAGGATCATGGGAAATTGATTGAAACTTTGTATGAACAATGAAGAAAAGAAGCAGAATCTATGAAACAAATTGGAAGAGATATACAAGAAACAAAAAATTGCATTGAAAGCCTGCAAAACTGTTTAAATTAAGCTGAGGATAGAATTTCAGACCTTGAAACAGGATAGCAGATAGTGATCTTGAAAGGGTAGAACTTATAAAAACAACAAAGCAGCATGAAATGACAATCCAACAGCTACAAGATGATGCCAAGAGAAACAATGTTAGATTAATAGGCATTAGTGAGGAGGCAGGAAGCAATGCAAAGGATATAGCTAAGCTGTTCACAGAAATAATGGCAGAAAATTTCCCAAACATGGGAGGGAAATCGGATATACAAATAAGTGAGGCATATAGAACACCACACAGTCATAACCAACATACACCTACACCCAGACATATAATAATTAAGATCTCAGACATACAGCATAAAAACAGAATACTAAAAGCTGTTAGAGAAAAGACACAACTCATCTATTAAGGAAAGACTATTAGAATTACAGCAGACTTCTTAGCACAAACCTTCAGGTTAAGACGAGCTTGGAGTGAAGTATTTCTAGCCCTAAAAGAAAACAACTTTCAACCCAGACTGACATACCCAGCAAAACTGTCTTTCAGATTTAATGGAGACACAAGATACTTCCATGACATAGAACAGCTAAACAAATTCATATCCACCAAACCAACCTTAGAAAGAGTGCTGAAGGACATCCTGATAGAGATAAAAGTGACCACAATCTCCAGAACAACAACAGAAAGAAATCACCAGGCTGGACAAGAAGGTAAACAAGGGAGAAAAGCAGGAAACTAACAACAGGAACACAGCATGGCAAAGTCAAGCCAGTATATATCAGTGATATTTATAAATGTAAATGGGCTCAATTCTCATATCAAAAGAAACAGGTTGACAGAATGGATCAAGAAACAGGATCCCACAATATGCTGTATAGAAGAAACGCATCTGACTCAAAAATAAACTCATAGATTAAAAGTCAAAGGATGGAAAACAGCATTCCATGCAACAGGAACCCAGAAAAAAGCAGGGGTAACTCTTCTATTTGCAGACAATGTGAACTTCAAACCTAAAATGTTTAAAAGAGACAAGGTCACTACATACTCCTAAGTGGAAAAATTCAAGAGGAAGAAATAACAATTATAAATATATGCACCAAACACAGGAGCACCCAACCATATAAGACAGATGCTAAAGGACATGAAAGACCAATACACAAGAACACAATTATTACAGGTGACCTTAACAGCCCACTGTCACAAAGAGATAGATCAACTAGACAAAAAGTCAGCAAAGAAATAATAGAACTGAATCATTCCTGTGAGCAATTGGACTTAGCAGAAGTTTACAGAGTGTTCCACTCAACCACATGAGAATACACTTTCTTCTCAGCTGCCCACAGGACATTCTCTAAGATAGACCATATATTATCCCATAAAACATTCTAAAGTAAATGCAAAGGTATTGAGATTATCCCATGCAAACTATCTAACCATAACGCACTGAAATTGGAAATTAATGGCAAAAGAAACTGCAAAACTGGCATAAATACATGGAAATTGAATAACAACCTTTTGAACAACCAGTGGGCTACAGATGAAATTAAAGAAGAAATAAAGTAATACCTACAATTCAATGAAAATGCAGAAACAACCTGTTGTATTCTGTGGGATGCAATGAAAGCAGTATTAAGAGGGAAATATATAGCAATAAACTGTCATATCAAGAAAACAGAATGAGCACAAATAAACAATCTAATGCTTCATTTTGAGCTTCTAGAAAAAAGAAGAGCAAGTTAAATTTAAAGCTCATAGAAGAGAGGAAATAGTAAAGATTAGAGGAGAAATCAATGCAATTGAAACTAAAAAAACAATACAAAGAATTAATGAATCAAAAAGCTGGTTTTTTGAGAGAATAAACAAAATTGACAAACCTCTAGCTAACCTTATAAAGCAAAAGAAAGAAAAAACCCAAATTCATGCAATAAGGACCGAAAAGGGGGAAATTACTACAGATCCCATGGAAATTCAAAAGATCATGAACTCCTACTTTGAAAATCTGTACTCACATAGAGAGGAAAACACAGAGGAAATGGACAGATTTCTAGAAATACATAAACTACCAAAGCTCAACCAAGAAGATATAGCAATTTTGAATAACCCAATATCAGTTATTGAAATTGCAAATGTAATAGAAAACTTACCAACAAAGAAAAGCCAGGTCCTGATGGATTCACAGCTGAATTCTGTAAGAAATTTAGACAAGACTTGATGCCAATACTCCTTAAATTCTTCAATGAGATTGAAAAGAAAGCAATCTTCCCTAATTCATTGCTGGAGGCAGGTATTACTCTGATACCAAAACCAGAGAAAGACCCAACCAAAAAGGAGAACTATAGGCCAGTCTCACTAATGAACACAGAGGAAAAGATTCTCAATAAAACACTAGCAAATAGAATGCAGTGAATCATCAAGGAGATTATACATCATGACCAAGTGGGATTCATTCCAGGAATGCAGGGATGGTTTAACATACGCACATCAATAAATGTAATACATCACATCAACAGAGCCAAAAACAAAAACCACATGGTCATTTCAATAGATGCAGAAAAAGCTTTTGATAAGGTCCAACACATGTTCATGATAAAAACCCTTCAGAAACTCGGAATACACGGTGTCTACCTCAACCTTATAAAGGCCATCTATGACAAACCAACAGCCAATATTATACTAAATGGACAAAAGCTAAAAGCTTTCACTTTAAAATCAGGAAGAAGACAAGGATGTCCACTATCACCACTCCTATTCAATATAGTTCTGGAAACACTAGCCAGGGCAATCAGACAAGAGAAGGAAATAAAAGGAATAAAGATAGGAAAGAAGGAAGTTACATTATCACTATTTGCAGATGACATGATCCTCTATATAGAAGACCCTAAAAACTCCCTTAAAAGACTACTAGAGGTAATAAACAAATTCAGCAGTGTAGCTGGCTACAAAGTCAACGCTCAAAAATCCATAGCATTCCTGTACACAAATAAGAACCTCACCGAGAGCGAAATTATGGAAATATCGCCCTTCACATTAACATCTAAAAAAAGAAATACTTAGGAATCAACCTAACTAAAAATGTAAAAGACCTATATACTGAAAATTATACTACGCTAAAAAAGGAGATTGAAGAATATAGAAAACGGAAAGATGTTCCATGCCCTTGGCTAGGAAGAACCAACATCGTGAAAATGGCCATACTCCCCAAACTGTTATAAAGATTTAACACAATCCCAATCAAAATACCATTCACATACCTCACAGATCTAGAGAAAACACTTCTAAAATTCATTTGGAACCAGAAGAATCCTAGAATAGCAAAGGCAATTCTGGGCAATAAAGGCAAGGCAGGAGGCATCTCAATTCCTGACTTGAAACTGTACTACAAAGCCACAGTGATAAAATCAACATGGTACTGGCAAAGAAATAGACCTGAGGATCAATGGAACAGATTAGAAGATACAAGTATAGGTACAAAGACATGAAGCCACCTGATATATTGACAAAGGGGCTAAACATGTTCACTGGAAGAAGGAAAGCCTCTTTAATAAATGGTGTTGGAAAAATTGGCTCTCCACATGTAGAAGACTGAAACTAGGTCCATGCCTATCACCATGCACAAAACTAAAGTCTAAATGGATCAATGACCTAAACATTAAAACAGAAACACTAAATCTACTGGAAGATAGGGCAGGTAGAAGTCTTGGAGACATAGGGGTAGGCAAAGAATTCATGAACAAAATGCAAACTGCACAGGAAACACTTCAGAGAATCAATAACTGGGATCTCATATTATTGAAAAGTTTCTGCACTTCAAAAGAAATCACCGGCAGAGTAAAAAGAAAACCCACAGAATGGGAAAGAATTTTAACCAGCAAACCCTCAGACAAAGGACTTATATCAAGAACATATAACTAATCGAAAAACATGAACACCCCCCAAATTCAAAGACCCTCTCCAAAAATGGGCAGCTGAGTTGAACACTCAGTTCTCAGATGAAGATATACAAATGGCAAACAAATACATGAAGAAGTGTTCACCATCACTGGTCATTTGAGAACTGCAAATTAAAACCACATTGAGATGTCATCTCACACCAGAAAGAATAGCTGTCATCAAGAAATCAACTGATAAATGTTGGCCAGGCTGCAGGGAAAAAAGAACACTGCTCCACTGTTGGTGGGAGTGTAGACTGGTGCAACCACTATGGAAATCAGTATGGAGAATTCTCAGAAGTCTAGGATTGGAAGCTCCATTCAACCCAGCTATTCCCCTCCTGGGTATTTTCCCAGAAGAACTGAAAAGTTCTTATCACAGTGATATATGTGCACCCATGTTCATAGCAGCACAATTTGTAATATCTAAATCTTGGAAACAACCAAGATGCCCATCAACTGCAGAGTGGATGAAAAAGATGTGGTATTTTTACACAATGGAATATTACTCAGCTATAATAATGGATGATCTTGAAGCCTTATACGGAAATGGACACAACTTGAGACGATCCTCATTAGTGAAATACATAAGAATCATATTTATAAATATCACATTGTATCTCTAGTGTAAAAAGTAATAAGAACTGCAGAAGTAATAAAACCCAAAATGTGTAATTGCTACTATAAAAAAGAGAGGAAAAGAAAGTGTTCTAAAGGATAAAACTGCATGTGTTTAAGTGTGTAAGATAGATGACCATATTACTGTTTTTGTTAGAATGTTGAGCAGACCTGTTAACAGTCTCACTGTTTGAATGTCTACTTTGTATGCTTGAATTTTGTAACTTGAACAACTATTTCCAATGATGACAATATGTAACTTATCAAGTGGCGATTTTTTAGTGTTTTTGTCTTTGTTTTTGCTTTTTTTTGTCTTATTGTGATTGTTGTTCTTTTTTTTTTTTTTTCTTTCCTCTTTGGAATTCTGTATTGTTGCTATCCTTTCTATTTTGTTTGGTATATTTTTTCTTTTTAAATAAAATAAAATAAAATTAACTAATTGGCAAAAAAAAATATGATCAGCCAATCCATGTCTTTTAACAGAAGAATTAAGTAATTTGCATTCAAGGTTATTATTTAAATGTATGTACTAAATTATCTCATTTTGTTAATTTTCTTCTGATTGTTTTATTCATGTTCATTTTTCTCTCTACTCATCTTAGAATTCTGATGGCTTGCTATATTAGTACTAGTGAGTTTTTTTTACCTTTTTTTTTGCTTGTATACTCCTCTAGTGTACTCTTTCTAGAAATTAATGGAGAAAAAAGATGCTTCCATGACAAAGAGGAACTAGGAGAATTTGTGACCACCAGTCCAACCCTACAAAAAATATTGAAGGACATTCTAGGGAGAGAGAACAAGAATATGAGCATTTCAGGAACAGTGACAGAGAGGCCTCAGTGAACGAGGCAGACAGTGAAGTGGAAGAGAAAAATAGATATCAATGGCAGAAAAATAGAATAGCAGAAATGAGGCAGAGAAGATTGGCTATAATCTCTAGTATAGAGGGCCTCGAAATACTAACAGAGAGAAACAGAGGCAGAGTAGATCAGGAGATAGGGTCCATTGAGCTGCTCTATATAGGGAGGCAGTGGGACCCATAACAAGCAGTGCACCCCATGGGAGTGAAAGGGGAGGAATTGTCTAAAAAAGGGAGGCAGAGGATATTGTTAATGGGGTAACAAGATTTAAATTTACATTACTCTCACCACTCTGCTTGGATGGATTATATGCTGTTCCAGTTTGTCTACTTACGCTAGACTTGAGGACATGGTCAGTTATCCCAAAAATAAGAGGACATATTATGGTAATCATCCCTAATTTTCCTATCAACTTAATCTGAAGCCCTTTATAACTTATACTGTCTTATTATGGCTGATCTTATTTGAATCTGGTTTGTTAGATTGCTACTCTGTATTGACTGATTTTATTTAAATCTGTTGTGATGGATAGCACAAGTCTAAGAGTATAGGCAACTACACTGAAGATGACAAGATTCACTAAATACCCACTCTGGTTTGATTATTACTTGCTTTTGAAGTCTTATAATGTCTCCAATGCTTTGTTTTTATTAATGTTGTTATATGCTGCTGAGACACCATGGTAACCATTGTAGATCACCTTGTTTTATGTGACTTTTCTGCCTCATGCTTTTCTAGGAATTGTTTTATCTTGCTTTGTTTTGTTTTTCCTGCTAATACAGAAATGATAGATATACATGTAGAGACTCATGCATGTGTAGAGCTTATAAACAGTTTACGAGAACCAACTATATAACACATGTTGAAATGAACAACTACTTTGAAGAAAAAGAGACACTGCA
>PVJX010011041.1:0-18223 GCA_004027295.1 Dolichotis patagonum | reverse complement strand
CTTCCATAATGTCATGATGTGAAGTCCAGCAAAACTATCACTTTTTGTTCAAAGTGATCTTAGCTTGCTTTGCCTTGTTTAAGTTCAACACACATTAAGGTATGGACAGCTGTTTTGAGGAGAATGAGAGACACTTATGACAGCCATTCTAGGCTTCCCTAATGTATGGTCTTGAAGACCTGAAATGCCCTCCTCGTCCTTCTCAGATCAATTCCATACTAGGTTGTTTCATGTGAATTCCCTGTATGTGGCAATATGGACAACTATTTGGAAGAAAACAAGAGTCAATATGATAGAGAGTGAATATCTCCGATTGTCTAGTTTTGAAATTTTTGTCTCTTACATTGCTTTTTTGTGATCCGCTTGGCTCTGTTTTGTTGTGTTTAATTTTACCCTTTTGAGTGGGTAAGATAGATGACCATATTGCTGTTTTTGTCAGATCGTGGAGCAGAGCTGTTAACAGTCTCACTGTTTGAATGTCTACTTTACATGTTTTAACTTTGTAATTTGAACAACTGTTTCCAAGAAGTCAGTATGTAATTTGTCAAGTAATAATTTCTTAGGTTTTTTTTGTGTGTGTTGTTTTTTTTTCCTTTTTTCCTTGGAATACTGTATTGTTGCTACCCTTTATTCTGTTCTGTTTTTTTTTTCTCTTTAAATAAAATTATTTAAAAAAATGTTTTCTCCCTTTACTCGCACAACTGTCCCTCAGATGACTGTATATCTCTGGAAAACACTATTCATACTGCTTATTTACAAGACAGTGTTACAGATTTAGTGTGTCTTGAGTCTTTCTTCACATTTTAAAGCAGAAGCCTGAGGGAGGACATTGTTTAACCTAAAAGAATGTTACATTAGTGGGGGAATCGCAAGCCAAACCCATGAAATTCTTAATGAGCAAGCGTTGCCCAGCACTAATAATATCATCTTTTTCTGTCTTTGGAGAAAGATATGGGTTCCTGGGATTGTTAGTGGAAAGGAAGGAGGGAGCTGTCAGTTTAGCCCCAGTGTTAGCTGGTCACACTGCAGGGCTGATTTCAAGGCTGACAGAGGATTGGGAAGGGGAAACCACATGTCTGTTGTTTATACAATGTGTTTTGTTTTTTATTTCTGTGCATGTTGTCTTTCTGTTTCTAGGAAAAGACAAGCTTTGCAGATTTTCAATTCCTGCTGACATGAATACTGCAGTACTTGGGCTGTTTGTTGGATTTCTAACACTAAGCCTTAGGAAAGGAGCTCTTGTTCCTGGTTCTGTTCTCCTTTGCACCCCAGAAACCCATTTTCTGGGTCCTTTTTTCTTTCCACAGGGGAGACTTAGTGTTACCTTCATATCCATCTCCCTGGAGCTTTTAGGACCGCAGAAATCAGAGGTGCCAGAAACAAATTGAAGCAGAAGATCTTTTTATTGGAAAGTAGATAAGAAAGGCAGTGACATGTTTGGGCATCCAGGATGGGAGAATGGGCAGGCAGCGTATGAAAGCATAGTGCTACCGGTAGCTGGGATTACAGAGAGGCCTTCAGACCTGGGCCAAGGACAGGTGCAGCCAGGACAGGATCAACCTGTGGGGGAGAAGAGAATCAGAGCTATGACTCATCAGGTGAAAGCACTCTGACTCAATGAAGAGTCAGGGACGCCCCTCTCTGCACTTCGCTTATGGCCTTTGAGACCTCTCACAGTCTCGGTCCGTCCAGTACTTCCCCATTGCCTCCTTCCCGCCATCCTGACATCACTGCCCATCACTTGAACCTTCATATCAGCGTGGGTTGCCTCTTCTTCCCACTAATGCTTACCTTAAAGGGGTCACACATGCTGCATGTTACTTTTCCCAGGATCTACACCATTAGGTAAATCTTGATCTTCAACTGAAACTAGTTCTTCCATGGAATCATGTCGTTTGAGCCGAAGGTGTCCTTTTAAAGGTTCCAGACCTCCAACTGAACCTGAGTCATCAATGGAGTCTTCTTTGAACCGAATGTGACTTTTCTCAAGATGTTCGTGCCTCACTGAAACTCGTTCTCCCGTGGGATCATCTTTCTCCCAAAAGCGGCGTTTATCAAAATCTTGACCTCGGCTTGATTCTGACTCTTCCACTTCTTTGTGCCAAACACGGCTTATCACAGGATCTTGTGCTCTAACAGGACCTGTTAAGAGAGAAATGCACTCACAGGTAGATCCATTATACTCGTTTCATTAGAATGTCTTTACTGTAGGTCCATCCACTGCTCTCTGTAGTCTACCCCAAACCATGCCCAGAAGCAGGAGGGGTGCTCCAAGGATCACTGGCATCTGGGCTCCTGAAAGACCGTTCCCTTCTCATGGGCAGGGGCTACAAGACCACAGTTTCCTCACAGTTTGTTTCTTTCCCTGTCCACCATTGCCTTTCTCAGGATCTGGTCCCAGACTGAGCTGATGCCCTAACAGGAGAAGGATCCTTTGTTATTTCTTAGGAAGCTGAGAGAAGGAAGAAAGGGTCCTTGGTCATGAGCCAGGTAACTTAAATTCCAATTTAATTCCAAATTAATTATTAATTAATCATTTAATTAACAATTAATTCCAAATTAATAATTTCTCTGGAAATTATTTTGACAATCTTTTACTCCTCTCTCCATCTCAGTTTCTATTTTGCGAACCTGAGGTCCTCTACTGGCATGACTTCTCGTTTCTTAACCTCCTATTGGAAGACAGATTATTTGGGTGCTTTTATTGAGCAGGAAGGCTGGGGACAGAGTCCACAACTGGGACTCAGAGTCTACACACAGTACACAGGGTAAGTCTTGGGCTTGTCACTTTGTTGCATGTTCTGCACTGATAATGATCCCTGAGGCAAGGGCACATAACCATGTGGCTTATGTAAAAGACGCTCGGGTCTCAATCATTAGATTGGAAAGTGTGGGGAGTCTACTGTTCAGCTTCCTAGTTTCTCTGGACCTAAAGAAAAGGCCATGAGGCTAAAGTGTGAGATCCAGCCCTGCCTTCTGCCCCAAAAATGCTTCCTGTCTGGGACCCACAGGTCCCTGAGAACTTCATCCTCACTACCTCAGCCCCATCAGGTCTCCCATTCGCTCAGCTTCTGTGGCAGCCGCCTTTGCTGCCCTTTGCCATTTTATAAATAACCTTTGAGATGTGCCAGGAAATTATTTGGGAGCTGGATTTTTAGATCTGAAACGAGATGACATCCTTGAAATCACAGTATACCGAGTGGGAGAAATGACTCCATTATTTAAAAAATAAAACACAAACCACATATAAGGTGGATATTTGCAGTGTCTAAGATGCCTCTGTCTTTTGTACAACAGCACCTTGCCTCTTCTGAAGAGTTGGGTTTTCTTTTTAAAAACTATTATCTGCTTACAACTGTAGCAGGAGCTTGTAATCATGAAATCCTGCCCCCTGCCCACAGAAACAGGTGTGTGGGTGTGTGTGCATGAGTGTGTCGGCCAGGACTAATGAGAAATTCTTTATTTTGTGGACAGTAGAATAAGTCAGTTCTTTCTTTTGATAAACAGACTACATATGATCTGGAGATTCCAGAAGCTATAGTTTTCCAGATATAGAGATGAACTGTCTGAGAAAAATGAACCGTAAGACCCTGAGCAAAGCAGAGAGAAGAGTGAAAAAAGAATGATGACCTCAGCCATCCTGTCCTCCTCCTTAACCTTGGGAGCAGCTCTTTCCATGCCCTTCCTAGTATGTTTATGAACCACAATCTAGTCTTCCATGTAAGCTAGTCTGCCTTAGTATCTGTCTTTTTTTTTCTTGAGACAGGCTCTCATCATATAGCTCAGGTTAGCTTTGAACTCACTGTGTAGCCCAGGTTGGCCTCAGATTTGTAACGATCTTCCTGCCTCATCCTCCTGAGTGCTGAGATCACAAGCATGTGCCACCATGACCAGCTTGTATCTATCTATCTTTGTCAACAAAAGTTTAGAGCAATAGAAATACCCAGGTTCAAGATGTTATCAGGAACAGACAGAAACAGTCTGGGAGTCACCGAGTACAGGCTGAGATGAGAGAAGGAGGAAAGAGTACTGACTATTAGAGAATGAAACCCTGGCTTGAAACCCTACCCTTTGTCTCACTGGACTCACACTCACACACTCCATAGCTGAAACTGCCAGCACAATATAAAAAAAGTCAGTATGTTGGAATAGGCTGAAAAGTCTAACAAAATCCACTACCAAATAAATTATTCAAACAAAATGTAGAATATACCATTTTTTTAAGGTTTTGAATTTCACATATTTGAGAATTTTATGTTGGTGAAGTCTACAGTGTTGTTTTCATACACATTGCTCTTTTTGCTCAATATTATGTCTATGAAAGTCATCTATTTTTTAAAGCCTACCCTTGTGCTTCACACATATCCACCTATTCACATTATTGAATGAAAATACAAAAATGTATGTCTCTACTTTACTGTTGATATACAGTGATTTGCTGTAGTGTTTGGCTCTTATAAGTAATTCTGTTTTGAACGGTGCTACACATATTCTTTGGAGAGTATCACAATGCACATTCGAATGTATACATAACTAGAGATGGAATTGTTGGGTCACGGAGTACAGATCATAGTGAATAAGTATGATAACTGTCATAAATATGATAAACAACTTTTAATATCTATGTACCAGTTTCTGCTGCCAACCTGTGAGAGTTGAGTTACTCCATAAACTTGCCAATAGTTGGTATTATCTGCCTTTTCAGTAACCATTCTGGTGGTGACCTAGTGACATTTCCTTATGATTTAAATTTGCACCTCCCTGATGACTTGTGAAACTAAGCAGTTGCTCACACTTTTATTGCTCATTTGGATATCTTCTTTTGTAAAGCACTCTTTTAATATCTTGCTTATGTCTAACTGAGTTATCTGTTTTATTACATGGAAATACCAATAATATATGTATTTGTAGGAGAAAAGAGCCTCTCACACGTTGATAAGGAGAATATACACTGTAACCTGTTTAAATACAGTTTGGCATTAGTCAGCCTGAACATATGCACAATCTATGATCCAGGAATCATGAAACCTAATATGAAATTAAAATAAATATTCTCAAACTTATTCTCAAGATATTCTCAAAATATTCTCAAATTATTCTCAAGAAAAATTTACATAGATGTACTGTCTTTATTAGCCAAATGTTGGAAACAATCTAGATTTCTACTGACCAGTAAAAGAACAATATACCATGGCATATTATTATAATGAAATATTGTACAATTGTGAAACTAACTGCAATATAGCCATGCACAGCATGATTGTGACTAAAATAATGTTGGGTGTAAACTACCAGACCCAAAAGAGAATATTTAGAATTACACAACTGTGAAAAGCTCAAAACAAAGAAAATAAGGGAATATATACACATACATATATGGAATAAAGTTCAAACTTGATTTCAAAAATGAGGCAAGTTTGAAGGTGAAATTTGTCACAATGGGTAACTCAGGAAGAGATGGGAGAAAACATTCTGGATGGATAAGAAGCACATGAATTAGTATAAATTATTGGTTGTTGGTAGTATTTTAGCTTATTTTGATTGTTTTAGATTGCATCGTTGGTGAGCTACTGGGTATGTGTTTGTGCTGTATACATGTATGTATGTATGTATATGTATGTGGGTTTTAAAGTTGTAAATTATTGATGGTTTAACTTATTTTTCAATAATCTCATATTGCTATAAAAATTGTAATTTTTTGTTATTATGCATTATACCACATGTGTCCTCTCTTGGCTTGCTTTCTTGTAGGGAACATGCCTAGAAATGGAGTTTCTGGTACAAAGGCTAAAGACATGGGAAACTTGGACAATATTGTCTTATTTCCATGATAAGGATTGTACCGTTTTATATTCTCACCTGTTACGAATGAAACTACCTGATTCCATCCAGCCTCACACAGAGAATGTGTTCAATTTTTAACTTTTGTACATCTTATAAGTGAGAAAAGATAACACACAAAAGTTTCTGTTTAATATTTCTCTACTATAAATTAACCTTTTCACATTTTAAAAGACTTTTCTTTTATCTGAAAACTGTTTATTTCCTTTATTCATTTATTATGGATTGATTAGTCTTTCTTCCTCCAGTTAACGTGTGTTCAGGCTGGGGAACAGTCCAGGGGTGGAGCATATGTTTCGCATGCAAAAGGCCCTGAGTTCAATATGCAGCACCCCCACCCCATAAAAGTAGGGTAGTACCGAATATTCAGTATAAAGCAAAAGTTAAATTAACTCTTTTGCGGTCGTAAAAGTTTAGTCCCTGAAATTCACTTTCACACAGGATGACACGTGACTCTCTGAGGTTTCTGTTTTGTTTACATTCTCTTCACTATTATTTCTAACTTTGGTCCTTGCCATAGATCACCTGGTTCATTTGGATAGGAAAACTAACTGACGAGCCATCTTTCTGTCCCACCTTTTGACCATGAATTAGTGGACTTTTTTTTCCACTCTATGTGGTTACTTGTGTGACATTACTTTTGTTTGTTGCAATTACTGTCTTTTTAATTAAATTTCCACATCTGGTTTTTATCCTTATCATGTACTAGCTACTGAATTTGGGTAGGACACTGCCTTGGGGTCCATTTTGTGTTCTATCTTGTTGTCTGTGACACAAGAGATTTACTTTCGCTTTGATATCCCCCGTCATTCTGCTTGCACTTGGGCTTACAGGTGGTATAGTTAGGCTCTGGTATGTTCTGTTTCCCTTTGGTCCTTGTTACACACCAGTTGTTTGGTTTGGAAGCAAAATGGCCTTGAGACCCACTTTGTGCTGTGTCTTGTCCGCAATACAGAGGCCCTTATTCTCTACTTAGATACTTGTCTGGAATTCTATTTACATATCAGCTATCCCCTTGATCAAGACTAGGATTTTGCACCAAATTATCATTATTGTCATCAGTAAGCTATATAATTATGACTTGTCCTTTATGTCTGCCTAGATGTGAATGTTTCTTATTTTTTACCTGGATGTTGGTCAGATACTTTCATTTATGTTGTGGATGTCAATAAAATTGATTATGAATTTATTTCTAGTCATGATAATTGTCATGCACTCATTGATTGATCCAGATCTAAAACTGCCTTGTGACCCAGATTGATGTTGGCCAATTTTGTCCTGAACTATGTTAGAATTCTCATCTATTTAGAAATTGGTTCAGTCCATTAGGTAACGGGTCTTCCTACTCTCCCAGTCATTGATGGAAGAATGTTTAAGTTCTATTATCTTAAAAATTTCGTTTTAGCTCTTATCTCTCACCTTCTCCTCATGGACTTCTTGAGGTTCCCATAATGAGTGTCTGTGGTGATAGGTAGAGACTCCTTGTCATCAAGGAGAAGAAACTGCCTGAAAAGCCCCCTGCTCAGCCCCGGAATGTCCTGCATCTCTATCTCCCGCCCTGCAGATCCACTCTACTCACCACGCAGCCTCCTCCCAGATGCTTGGTTCTCCAGAATGAGGAGCAGAGCAAGGATGAAGAAGAGGGTGGACTTCATCTTGCCGGGAAGGAACTTGATTGAGAGCCGAGTTGAGTTTCTCATTTATATCTTCCTTGACTGGGTGTGTCATGGGTGTGGCTAAAGTTACACAAAGCATTGCCTTATTTTCCTTATCTGTAGATGCGGGCTTCTTTCCTGTTGCTCAGTAGGTGGCACTGTCAATGTCCCAGAGACTTTGCACAGAGATACAGTGTTACAGAACTTTACCTCTCCCCTCAGATCCCAGCAAATGGTTGTCAACACATAGAGATCATCGGGCACAGTTTTATTCATTTCCATAAGAAATTCAGTCCAGTGTCAGGTAGACACTTGTTACAGATTATAACAATTAATTGGTAGGTGATGGAGCTCTTACAGTGTGCAGGGGTGTTGAACCTATGGCCCAAGTGCCACAGCGGGCTATGTGTATCATAGAAAGTTTTAAAAGATTTGCCATCACAGGTCTAAAGTGTCACACTCCTTCCATGGTGCCACCACTCAAATGTTCTATCACAGATATAACCCTGTACTTCTATGTCTTGCAAAATGAACGCAAGATACATACTGCTATGACTGACAAAGAACAACCATGAAGATAGATGACATAGAAAAGAATGCAACTTTAAGAAAGCAAAAGTGTTTCAGAATTAAATAGGCTGTATCACTGAAAAAATGACTATAAACTTATCACAGTATCAACTGACATGTGCCAAAAGCTTGTCAAATTCACTTTCTACTACTGAATTTGAAAAATCTATACAGTTGTGTTGGGTTTTCAGTTAGAGGACAGAGAACAGCAGCAGTCTTTTCAAGAAGTCTGCATGTCTAGTGTACTGAGAGTTGAGTCTGGACCTGGAGAGTAAAGTGAGCTTCAGAGATATTTTTAAAGGATGGGAAGGTTTTAACATGTTTTAATGGTGTTAGGAATGACTGTTGAAAGAAGAAGGAGGAGGACTGGTTTCTTTATTGGGTCCTTTTTCTTGAGATCTACCTAAAACTACATTTTCAGAATTAAAAACATTTCCTACTGAAGTGTTAAACAGCCACAACTCACAACGGGAATATTTGCCACCATTGATGAATTGATTAGTGTATTGACAGGTTCGGTTTTCTGCATTAGTGAGAACACTGAATGACATTCCTGTAGTTTGATCCATGGAGAATGTGGTATGGACAGACTAGAGAAAAGGAGAGCGTCTTCACAGTGAGCCTGTATATATTCAGAAAAGAGTGGAGCAGGGATGTGGAAGGAAGAGGCCTTAGAAATATATTTTCAGTCTTTCTATAATAGAACTACAAACTACCATAGGGAAACTATCATGGGAAAGACCAGCTGTTTTCACGTAAAAAACATAGGTACAAATGTTGCATTATCAAATATCAGATAAGAAAACCATATGAGCAAGTCCAATCTCTGACCAAAGGTATCTCTTTGTCCCAAGGGTAATAACTATTTCCCCCCAGCAGAGATCCTGGGGAGTAGGCAGAATAAAATGTATCTCCAGTGCCCACTAATCTGACCATTCCTCCCACATTTCCCTCTAGATAATACCAAGAACTTCTCTGTTCCAAACGTAACATGTAGAACAAGGATCTGATAACATTGATCTTATTGACGGATGAAAGAACAAAACCGTGTCCAACCTAGTGTATCAAATATGTGGAAAGTTCAAGATACGTAAATTAAAAACAAAAAAGCAAAAGCAGGAAAAGACAAACTAAAAATAGGATGAGATTATAATATCATATCATATCATATCAGAACAGAATTCAATGAAATTTGAAAAAAATTATTTAAACCTGAAAAATGACAGTATTGATAAAGATGAAAGCAGAAACCAATGACTGGAAACAAAGGCTCAGTGATCAGGAAGTCTTTGATATGGTATCTTAGTGGCAGAAGGAAAATGTCATCCTGGCACAAGAAAGAAAAAGCTCCTAGAAATATTAAATGCACAAAGTTACCATGAACAAGGGAACATAAGGTCTTTATGGTACAAGAGAATTTAACTGTTTGTTAAATTTTATGCAAAATTACTTGAAAAAGTAGGGATGATAGAAAAAAGTTCACTACTTCTTTCAACAATAGAAAATCTAAATGGTAGAAGTATCCTGAAGATGGTACAAAAAGTTGCTTTAAATCATATTGCATAACCTCATAAATTCTAGGCCTAGGTTATATGACATAAAGCAGCAACGTGAGACAAATCATAGCAGAGAACTCATGTAGAAAGTTCCTTAAGACTCTGAAGGGGAAAATGCTTGCAGATGAGGTGAGGGATTGAGCAAGAGGAGAAAAAGAGACATTCACCAGAGTGATAGTTTGGATTCTCCAGGACAATCGAACCCGCCTCTTTCTGCCTTGTGTATTTAGAATTGGGATGGTCTCCAAATTAAAGCAAGTAGATGCATCCTGTGAAGTTAGTGAAATCCCCAAGTAGTTTTCAAAGCCTAGAGAGCCCTGGGAGTCTTCACAGACAGAAATCATACTGGTGACACACCCTCTGCACTGGACCATCCTCTCTACATTTCCTAAATATCCAAACTGTACCTGGTTACAATGAAAAAGATCTACCACTAGGTGAGTGTGTAGTATCAATGTTTATGTGATAAAATACATACAAAACAGAATTTACTGTATTCACAATTTTTAATATGCAATTTAGTGGCAGTCAAAGCATTCACATTTGCTCAGCCATGACCACTAGCCATCTCCACACCACTCTCTTCTACCCAAAATGAAACTCTGCATCTCTTAACTAATACTTCCATATTACTTTTGGGTCCCAGATCTCATAACCAATTTTTTACTATCTATCTTTAAAATTTTGATGGGTACCTTATATACGTGCAATAATACAACATTGGTTCTTTTGAAGCTGGCTTCCCTCTGCTTTGGTGTAATTTGATAATCAAGATTTTTCAAGATTGCTAGCACACCCCACATGGAAGAGATGTACTGAGTTCAATCAGATCTTTATAGTGGGGTCTGAGTACATCTACCATTGAACCAGAGTCCATTCAGGTGCTGTGGGGACCCCAGTTTTCCCGTACATACTTGGGAATTGCTCCAACAGAGTTCTGCTTTGTCTCCTGTTGGAAGAATCCTTTAATGAAGGGAGTGGGCAAACAATAAACTCAACATCTAAGTTTGTGTCAGGGATTCAGCTGACTCAAAATCATTCTCCCTGCCTCTCAGTTCAACATCCCCTATGTTGAGCTACCTGCTGGTGTGACCGCCCCTCACTCCTGGGATGCGTACCTTCTCAGGCCAGTGTGACTGTAGCTGCATTCACCATCCTTGTAGGGATGCAATAGAACCCAGAGACCCTGTGCCTTTCCTCTGTGCATCTGCCCCACTCTGCTTTAGCCCTGGCCTTTCCGTCCTCTCTGAGTGCCAGTTTAAACTTGAGACTTTTCTGAATGAGCAGACTGGCTACTCTGAGTCTACTTTCCAATCTTGTAGCTCTCTTTTGATATTTTTCCTTTTTTATTTTAAAGAGGATAAAACAATAAAACCAATCAAAACAAACCAGTGTAAAAGATACAGGACTTCAAAACATTACAAAATCAGCAATAGTTACCGTAATGCCTTTTGATGTCTTCAAAATAGCTGCAGATAACTTTGGATATAGTGAAAATCAAACAGAACAGAATAGAATAAAAAACAAAACAATGAATGCAATAAAGGACTTCAAAACAAGCCTATAGTAAATCCAAAATGGCTGCCATAATATATCTTGCTGTCTCTGAAATAGCTGCCCCTGCTGTCAGATTTGACATAATCAAACAAAACAAAAGAGAAAAAACCCAACCCAACAAAACAATGGAAACAATATAGGACTTCCAAAATAAGAACATAAAGAATCAACAATGGCTACAACCCTCAGAAGGAGATCCCTGCTAGATGTCACACTGTGTACCACTACCCTCTGATCCTGTGATCACTGGCCATAGACCTACAATGTTAGTGAAACACCAAAGCACCACAAGAATCTTATTGCTTTTCACCTCCATAGTTATCATCACAGCCTGTGTTTCTCCAGACGAGCTGGTCACTTATGGGGGGTGGTACTTCTTATTTATCAGCCCACATGCTGGATGGGGCTGGGGTTTGTCTGGTCGGGTCTGGCAGTGGCCTGCACATGGCGCTGGTTCCCAGAGGGGTTTGCTTGCTGATGCAGCTTTGTTCTCTCTACCCTTGGTCCGCAAATGGCACTGACTCACAGGGAGAGGCTGGGGCCCATCTGTTCTGGGTCCAGCAGTGGCCCATGCATGGCATGTAGGTTCTGCTTTGTAAACTGAAACAATCATCATGCTTCTTGACCACCACAGATCTCTATTGTATAACAGGGAAGATTCAGAACATGTGGTTGTCTCAGCTCTTGCCAAAGAGGGCTAGGTTGATGGCAACCAGCCCTCGTGTGTCCTCTTTGTCCTTGGGACCTTTGCACAGTCTGTACGCCAGGAGATGATAAAAGAAATTGGTCTGTGAATTTGACTCAGGGTTTCTTTTTCTTCTTTCAAGAACCATTGTTTTATTATATTTATCTTATTTATATTCCTTTTCTTTTTATCTTGATTTTAGTAGTTGCTGTTGTATTTGTTTAAAAAATTTTCTTGAAATAGAATTTGACTTATTAATTAGATATACTATTTGTCTATTTTTGGCCTCATAAATTTATGCACTCATCTTTATTATTACTTTCCTTTAATATACTTTATATTTTTCATGGCCTCCACTGAATGATTGGTTCATTTTCATATTTTATTTTATTGATACTCATATTTAAAACCACGAAAGGTCTTCTGCATGTTTATTTATGATGTATCTACCTGATCTCTTTTGTATTAAAACAGTGTTTCAAAATCCTTTATCATAAGTATCTTTTGTAAGTATCATCTTCCATATCCTGTATTTTATTCAAAGAGACAGTCACCATGATATGTGGCTTTCACATTAAGAGTCATGTCTCTTCTAAGAATTATGGCTTTTGACATTCAAAAACTTTTCTTAATATTTGAACAGCAAAACAAATTACAACACAAAGTAAGTAATTTATGTGCCTGAGACTGCAATGATATGAATAGAAACTTTTCTTTCCAGTGCTGGTGATTCAGCCTAGGGCCTTGCCCATGCTAGGCAAATGCTCTACTACTGAGCTACATCTCTTACTCTATAAAATGACAATTAAGTGGGTAAAAAAAGAGGGATCCAGGCAAATCTCTGCTAAAGAATTACTGTAAATATTTCATGTAGATACTTTCCATGTAAAGATAGCATTTGTTATGGTTAATATGCAGTCTTCTTCTTTTCTTACCATAATGTATGGAAAGACAGGTAACAAAGGATGCCTTTATCATGTAGCGATTTGACAAGCACCACCTCATCCAGGTCATGGTAATGTAGGTACCACTGATAAGATTTGTTAAGATGGGAACTACCTCTGGGCTCTTCTTCCAAAATCCCTTCAACTTGGTCTAGTCAAGAGAAAAACAAGAGACAAATACCAAAGGAGGAATATTCTATAAAATACTAACCAGGGCCTCTCACAACAGTCAAGATCAGAAAAAAAAAATAGTAATGTCTGAGAAGTGGTCACAGCCAGGAAGAACCTAAGAAAACATGACAATTCAATGTACTGGGGCATCTCGGGTGGGATCCTGAACTAAAAAGATGCTAAGTAAAAACAAAGAAAATATAAAGTAAGGGTGTTGATAGTAATAATATATTAGTATTAGTTTACAGGTTGTAATGACTATCTCATTGCAGTGTTAGATATGAACACTAGGAGGGTCTGTGTGCTCAAAGACAGATGCTTTTCTGATCAGCAATTCTTGGCCAGTATTTTCACAGTCTGTACACACATCATTGCCCCAGGAGGCATAGTTTGTTTCAATCTTAGCTCTCCATTCTGCTCTTCTTTACATAGGCCTTTCTGGGCTTCCTGTTGCTTTCTGAAAAGGTTAAAGTTGAGGGTTCAACAGGTAAATTCACTGCAAGGAGCTGCTACCTTCCATATACGGAATTTGAGGTTTTTGCTGGTTCCAGATTTCCAAGTTTGTTGAAGAAACGGCTTTTGAGGTTGTATTGTTCTTGTTTTATGGTACAGTTCAGGAAAAATGTACTGAAATGTTGACATTCACAAAGACAACAGGACCACAGTCATCACTGAATTCTTCTTTATTTTTCTTCTTTTTAAAAAATAATCCATTAAGAAATGCTGCTCTAAGAACAGGAAAATGTTGATTTTATAAAAGTTGAAAACAGTCTAAAGATAAGACTGTTGTATAAAGAAAGAAAACCAGAGTTCATGCTCACCAGAAAGAAATGTTTATTAAATGTGAGAAAATTGTGGATTATATTTACATAAGAAGCACTTTTAGCCAGGAAAAGTGGTACACATCTGTAATCCTATCTCTTTGGGAGACTGAGGCAAGAGAATGCTAGATAGGGCAATTTAGCAACTTGTGGATATCCTCTCTCTCTCTCAAAATATAAAATATAAAATAAAATAAAAAGAACAGGAGCTGTAGCTAAATAAGAATTCCCTTGTCTCAGTCTAGAGTCCCTTGAAAAAAAAAGAAGCACTTTTATAAGTCAATTAAAATAATCAGACACCCAATAAAGAAGAATGATTTGTATGAAAGTCAGTTTAGAGGGCAAAGAAAGAGTTCATACCTGAAAAAGTGCAACAATTTTTTCATAACACTAATCATTAAAAAAGGCATCAAAAATCATTCTGTTTCCATTCACTTTCCTGTCTCATGTTGGATTGACTAACAACTCTGCAAAAACTCTTTCCCATTTCTGGTCCTCAGTTCTGTTATAATATGAAGGAGTAGGGAAGATCTTCTTTAAAGAATCCTTCAGTGTTTTTCACCATGAAAGAAACTCAAAGATTCCACAAAAGTCCTTTTTTTCCACAATGTTATGAGATAGAGATAGAACACATAGAGAATAAAATATGAAAATGCAGGGGTGCTGAAGACGAAATTGGGAATAGCTGATGGTCACATCTGTGGAACATCACTTTAATTGCATGACTTGCACGCACCTTTTTCCCAAGTATACTTTACTTTTGATTCAGCATTACCCTCTGATGTTCCAGCATTCTGCCATGTCTATCTCAATCCGATGGACCATCGTCCATGGCTGAAATCAACTGAAGCCCTCCAGGGAACCTTCTTGAGATGTCTGTGGAGCACTCTGTGATTATGGAAGCCTGTAATGCCCCTATCCTAAAATCAGTTATCTCTTCCTTGATGAGAACAGGTGATTCCTGGTAGTATCAGAGTGTACATCTGGTTCTAAATGAAATGGAAGGTTGTAATGTAAATGCCAAGAATGATAAACCCTGGGAGTTTGTTTCTATCTCCTAGTACTGATGCTAACATGTGGAGGGCTGACACATGTGAGTGGGTGGATGATTGTCTCCCTGCCAGTTCTAGACCGAGAAGGTGATGTGGTTTGATTTTTCCTTCTGCTGACCATGGTTGCTCTGTTTTTTTTTCCATTCAGGCTATGGCGCTCCAGTGATGAGCAGGGTGCTCTCTGCTGCAGACAGGACATGCAGGTCCTGGTGCTTGTTGCCTTCTGATTCAGATGTGAAAGCAAAGGGTGGAGAGGGAGAATATTCTTCCTTTTACTGAATACTTCACACTTTTTGTCCCCATGAGTAACTCAAATAGCTCTTTAGGTGACCTTAACTGTGCCAGGCAGATCCCAAATACATAATAATTCACCTGATTCTAATTTTCTCCCTGAAGTTCCTACCTAGTAAGATGTGTCCTCAAAAGTTCTAGGAAACTTAGTTAACAGGATCTCAGAGAACTTCTTTTCCTTTACAGACCATGTTGTTAAAGTTGAGAGAAAATGGGGAACTTGTCCACGTCAGTTTGTAATGGAATTTAATCGTGAAAGATGGTGTAATACTGTCCTTTCCTGAAAATCGGTTGAATGTAAAAGAGTAGAGAAACCTAGAAGGAATGCAAAGGTGGATAGCTGAATGAAAACGAAAAGAGTATCTGCAACATCTTAGATGGGCATGACTAAGTCTAGATGGGCGCCTAAAACCCATGGAACCTGGTACAAAGTCATGTGTCCCCTAGGTATTCACAAGTATTTCACAAGTAAAAGCCTTATTTCTTTGAGTTAGCAATTTCCCTGGAAGTATGATGATGGAAAGATGGTGATAGCCTCTAAGCATTAGGAAATATGTGATCAGGCATGAGTTGGAATCATAGAAATTACATTAGAAACAACTTAATAAGTTGGCCTGTTTCATAGAATGGGAAAATGAGGCTTGGTCAGGAAGTCTGGGAACATTTTGAGTTTATCCCTTACCTATAGAGTGAAATTCTGGACTCTCCTAAGGGGCCTGTACAATGGGCATAATTGGAAGGGAAAAACCACACCCACCAAAGGTTATGAATCTTTCCAGGACAGACAGGCTGCTAACAGCTGAACTCTGTTACCAGCTCTATGATGCATAATATAAATTCCTGGTGAGCAGAGTCAAGTACTAGGTCCACCATTCTTCCTTGCAGTTCCACATTGTGGGCAGGGGCTTTGGTCCAGATATTACCTATCAGGAGTGTGTTTTAAAAAATGCTTTCAACAAAATTAAGAAAATAGATTAACTCTATTAGTCTAATAAAGTATCTACTCATAGTACATGTTTACATGTACTATGAGTAGATACTTTACATAAAAGAAATGAAATAGTACATATATGGAAGTAAATAATATCTCACCAATAATCAATAAATGCAAGATGATACAAAAGTATGATTTTCTTTGTTTGAAAGTCCCTTTCTACTGTGGGTGTTGAGCAAGTTCCCTCTCCCAGTGCTCTCTGCTTCAGTAATTGTACATGGACTCTTAAAACTCCCTTGCTGTGAGAAAGACCCAGGGATACAACCACAGGTTTCTGCTAGGTGAGGAGTGAAGTTTCAAGGGAAAAGCAGAACTCTGTGAAGTGGGGATCTGCATAAGTGGGGGCCTTGGGGTGACTCAGAAGAACTGTTGGCAGGGGCAGACTTGATGTTTTGTGGAGCACCTGTTTATGCTTGACTTCAGGTCTTCCTATTCTCCATTTTCATTTGATGATACCCTTTGACTTGAATCATTTTTCCCTGGGACTCCTGTATTGTCCTGGTTTCTGTCTCAGGCCAAATAAATCCATGAAAAAGTCTTTTTTATTTTTCTTTTTTATTTTTTTGAGAGGTAACCAAATCCTTCTACTTTGGCCAGCACTCTTTTTTTTTTTTAATCTGAAAGAGAATAAAACAAAAGGAGGCAGTACAGAGCAGATCAGAACAGGACAACATAGGCAACCCAGTATTTTACATTAAGACAACTGGACATCAACAGTAGCTAACACCATATCTCTTACTCTGCTATAATTGAGCATAGTTTCAAATACAATAATATCAAACATAACACAATAGTATAAAGCCATGCATAGAGTGAAAGAATTACAGGGCTTTCTGAACAGAATAACAGAAAATGATCAATGGGTACTATAATATCTCATTTTCGATAAAAAAAATTTTTGTTTGAACTATCATACATATTCAAATTCCAATAAGACACAATGTGATAGATAGAACCAATGGTAAAAAAAAACATGGTAGGACTTCTAAGAAAGATGATATTAAATCAGCAATAGCTGTCATAATGTTTTCTTTAAAACAGCTGTTCATATCATCACGTATGATATAGTCAAACAAAACAAGATAACACCATTCCAACTGATGATTGAAAACTTTGAAAGACTTCAAAGCTATGAGATAGGGACTCATGCTTACCATAAAGTCTTATATACTCTTATCAAATCTCTTATCAAATCTATATGGTATTTACCCTTGTGAGTTTGGTTTATTTAGCTTAAGAGAATGATCTCAAGTCGTGTCCATTTATTTATAAATATCTCAATGTGATCATTCTTTATAGCTGAGTAGTACTCCATTGTATAGAAATGACACAACTTTTTTATCCATTCCTCAGTTGATGGGCACTTAGGTTGTTTCCAAGATCTGGCTATTACAAATTGTGCTGCTATAAACATGGGCACACATATATCACTGTGATATGATGTTTTCAGTTCTTCTGGGAATATGCCTAGAAGCGGAATAACTGGGTCAAATGGGACTTCCAAACCCAGCTTTTTGAGGAATCTCCAGACTGCCCTCCACAGTGGTTGCACCAGTCGACACTCCCACCAACAGTGTAGAAGAATTCCTTTTTCCCCACAGCCTCTCCAACACTTGTGGTTGGTAGTGTTTTCTATCTTGGCCATTCTTTCTGGAGTGAGATGGAATCTCAGTGTGGTTTTAATTTGCATTTCTCTCATGACTAATGATGATGAACATTTTTTCATGTATTTATTTGCCATTCGTATTTCTTCATCTGAGAACTGTGTATTCATTTCAGATGCCCATTTTTGGATCGGGTCTTTGAATTTCGAGAGTCTGATTTTTTTAAATTCTTTATAAGTTCTAGACAGAAGTCCTTTGTCTGAGGGACAATCCATTAAGATTTTTCCCAATTTGTGGGTTTTCTTTTCACTCTGCTGGAAACCTCTTTTGACATGCAGAAACTCTTTAATAAGATGTGGTTCCAGTTATTGATTTTGGGAAGTACTTCCCGTGTACTTTGGTTCTTGTTCATGAATTCTCTTCCTACCCCTATATCTTTGAGGTTTTTACCTACTTTGTCTTCCAGCAGTTTTAGTGTTTCT